>SNQJ01S0048668.1:4400-38595 GCA_010110895.2 Picea sitchensis
CATTGCATGCATGCACGTTTTAAGACATTTATTATGGTAAAGCTTGTTTTGGTATGATTTGCTAGAATTGGTCATAGTATGGATAACCAAGATAAAGAAGTTTTTGTTGTAGTTATAGATCAAGAAAAAGAAGAGAAATTATGTTTTTGGCACCATCATTGAAAATTTCCCACCGTTTGAGAATGGTGTGCCTTCTTGGACACTAATTTTTTACCACAATGGGAAATTCCAATGTTTTAATATCACCTCTTTGATTAGATTGGGATATGATGAGCTTGCTATGTGATGTTATGAGCGTGTTTATTTTGAACAAGATCCATAATAGGACTATGTATCTATTTGGATGATGATGATGGACCATACGATTCATTTTGATTGCTATGGACAACTAATGACAATTTATAGACAATTTGTGGATAGTTGATGATAGCTAAATTTGAACTCTATTTATATTACTATGTTGTTTATATACAATTTATGGATGCACATGGATTATCTCATGTCTTTATTATTTGGATTTCATAATAAGATGAATGTGTTATTGAGTGAATGAGAAAAAATGAATATTTCATGGCAATAATATAAGGAAAGTGCACACTAGTTGAGTTGAACCTTTAGTCAATCTAGGAACCCAACTATTTTGACCTATATGCCCTTTAGAATTTCTACTCTCCAAATTTGAAATTAAATACTCTAAAAATTAATTTCTAGAGGAAATCAAGAGCTAGAAGTGATATTTCACCTACCTCATCGGCCTTCTATAAAATGGAAGGAGGAGGACCTGATCAAGGGAGGAGAAAAGAGATAAATTATAGAAATTTTTTTTCCAATGCATTATCTCTAAGTTCATTCTCTTAGTAATTTAATAGCCTAATAATGCTATCAATGATAGGTAGGATACAATATAAGGTCCAAGACTATGATGAAAATAGAGTTGCTTCTCTATGGATGTAATTTCTAGTTATTTTCTTTACGTGTATTTCTCTACAATGTCTTCATGACTAACTATCATGATCATAGATACCCTTTAGACAAAATGAGTGTGGAGTTAGTAAAGGCTTCACGGTATTTGGGGCTTCACCCTACTTGATTTTAAATTGTTGAGAACAACATATGGTCTTGGAAACATCTTGTGTATAGGAAGCTAGGTCGATTGCTAGACCATTTGGGTTGTTATTGGTTGTATATAAATATTTATCATTGGATAAATATGTCTTAGGCATATCTACACTTGTCTTTCTTTGTGCATATTATTTTTCTCTAAGCTTTCTTTATTAGCTTAACAAACATGTTTTAGCTTTCCTTTTCTCTTGTTAACTATTGTACATATGCATGACTTTTTTACTTGTTTACTGGCAGTTGTTCTACATTTAAATTCTATTGAGTTAATGTATAAATTTACAGATTTAATAACTACAAAATTCAGTTTTGGTTTGCTTCTCCATGTAACCATTTATTTCAACATTTTACATTACATTTGAAGATTGTTTTGTGCATTTTTAGCTCATCTTGATTCAGACTTTAGTACTTTCAGACTTCATTTAGACTAACCAACAGTTGCCATAAAAAATTCTTCATTTAATAATTCATATATGCATTAAAATATAACTTGGATAGATGATTAGGATTAGGTTTGCATTATAACTAAACATTTAAAGGAAATTAATCATTAACATAAGGTACACACTAAAATTTACATGCACATGTAATTGGAGGATTAGTACCTTCAAGGGGAAAGAATCTACTAAGGAGGATTAGTACCCTCAAGGGGAAATAATCTACTAAGGAGGATTAGTACCCTCAAGGGGAAATAATCTACTAAGGAGGATTAGTACCCTTAAGGAGGAATACTCTACTAACTTGTCTAACTAATCAATATGACCATGTAGTTAGTGAATTTAGGGCTTTAAACCTAACTTGGGATTCCATCCCCTCTTTTCCCCTTAAGATCTCTACAATGGTTTTTCGAGTGTTATGCTTGATATATGTTTCGAGCATCAACAGTAGGCACAAATTCTAGTTCAAGAAATTTCAAATTTCAAATGCTCAGATACTTAGTCATTTTCCATATCACTTGCCACCAAAACATAGGTACCACGTCCCAATATTGTTGAATTCTCACTTCAACAAAATATTTTAGATTATCTAGTTGTAAAGGATAATATCAATTGTATAATATTGTTCGATATAGATATGCATATCAACTAATTTCCTTCATAAATAGAAATATATTAATCATTATAGATTAATGGCAATTGAAATATAGCAATCAATTTGAGATGATTATGGATTGAAATAGTATCATATTAATTGTAATATGTCTAGTAACTTATACAATACACTCGATCAATATAAACGAAAATGGTTGCACTATAACAAATGAGATGTGGAATGAAATTGATTGATATTCACGACATTGTTTCTAATATATCAATCTATGTGAGAAAATAATAAACAAAAATCAATCAATATAAATAATAATATTCTTCCATGTTGATATATATGTCCTCACATTTGATCGTAATATCATCCCCAATGACATTCGTTTCATTTACTAAACTTAGTATAGATGTGGTAAAAAATATTCCATGCACACATATCAATTGTTATGTGTGTATCTCTTGATCGATGTTACATATTAAATCAATCAATATAGACACTCATATTCATTGGTAATAATAATCTCCCGTGTTGATTCGTTTCAACACCTTCGATCATGTTGGAAACCTAATCTGTTTAGGGTTATGGAATTTTATTGTATTATTCACTTGAGTTATAATATGAATATTCAAGTGAATAAGAACCGTCATCGGAGTCCAAGAGACCTATTGGATTATGAATCCAAGGGTTATAAAAAATGTTTTTATGTGTATCATATTAATGAAATGTAATCCACTCTTATCTCTATTTTCACATTACAATAGTAGTATCAGAGTGCCTAGTTATTAGGGCCTAAATTAAGTTGTCCATCGATGATTTTGTGCAAACACGCATGTATCATCTACTCTTTGGGCGTTTCATGTGCATAAACATCTCTACCATCCATTTTCCTGTAGTTCTTCCTTATTCCCTCAATTCAAACATTTCTTCGGTTCTTCATGTGCCTTGCATCTCTATCATTCACGCCCATCCACTATTTCCCATGTGTGACCCGACCATGCCTTCTGCAAACCCTATATCTATCCAAAAACACCTCTATATGTTTGGTTTATCTCTTTGGCATGTGTCCCTATGCATTACTCTACAATTCAAGCCAATCCCTGATTTTTGTTCATGCTTTCTACTTTACATTGTTGGTTGCACCCTCCATTTTCTGATCGAAGTAAAAAATAATTGAAACCTATCAACACCCCATTGAATATTGTAGCCCTGCCAAACTATATGGATTAGATAACTGCATAAGAGTTGAGATAATTGCATAAGATTTGAATTGTAAGGTACATATGGATGGATGAGGGAATATGGAGACGATTTTTTCTCATCATCACTCATTTCTGCATAAACCCTTGGTGGCTATGATGTGGCCAACTGAGTTATGTTTTTTGCAATTCTCCCATGAAGAAATCTAAAAGGTAAAGAGGAAGAGGAGGGTTTCATTGGCCTCAATTTGAATCCACGGAGGCTCATTTTATGATAGAAGACGAGAATCTGAAGCAAGAATCTTCTTTGGCATAGAGAAGAAGGAGCCTTGTGGTGTGGAAGACTCTAAAAATTCAAGGCGACAAAATCAAGGCTAATCATGTCCACCCACCATCTAGCATGAATCATGGATGCTTGAATCATCTATTTCCATCTTAGAATATGTTTTCTCTTTTGGTTGGATTCATCAATTACATCTAATCCATTAGGCATGTGTTTAATCTCTTCCCCACTTAGAAAATTCTCTTTACTCATTGAATTATCTCTTGATATTGAATAACTACAAGGAAGTATTGGGGTGCCACTATTTGTAGTTTCCCCCCTTGATCCTAATGTTTGTAGAAATACTTTTTGGTTATCTGTCATCACTGATATCTCAAACCATGACTTGCTCTTTGGCTCAAAATCCTTGAGAATCCATTTCTTAAGTTCCTTCCACTCTGATAGGTTTTCTAGAGGATTTAAAACAATTTATATATATTGTGAACGAATTATAGTATTATGCATTCTCCGACATCAAATTTTGAATAATTTCAAGAAACTATGTATACCTCATGTACCAAGATTTTTGTTGCAAAAGCTCATATGTAAGATGATCAATCATAATATTTATTATCTAGTGGAAACCAAATGGTGCAGCTTGAATATGAAGGGAAATATTTATGTGAAACCTTCTTAGTGTTGACGACGAACCACCTAAGTAGATATGAATCTAGAGATTTCAAATCGTATGAATGAGAAGAAAAAGATAGACACGTGGACAAAGTCTTATGAATCTTGTTAATTATTTTTCGACGATTCAAATCCTCATCCACACACATCTTGTTTTATATACAACCTCCTGGGAAACGATCCATTTGACGCTTGCAATTTCAGGGTTCATCGAGTCTATTGATAATGCCAATATATATCTTGTAATTGGCATTCAAGATCTGCTTCAAAACATTAATTCATTGAGGTAATGTTTGAGCGTCCTTCTCTTCGAACAAGTAATTTCTAAGCTTCCATGTGTGCATGTATGACCTTGCATCCATGACACATGCATACGAGTTGCTAGGACACACAAACAAAGTTATTTTTCTTGATATTTTTTTTTTTATCTAGACATGTTCTCTTAGCTTCTAGGTCCAAAGATCACACAGTAATAATTTGGCGTACACAATGTCAATTTTATTGAGTTTGTTTCTTTGAATATTTCATTGTGGTATGGTATTTTATCTTTCCAAGTTGAATTACATTTTAAACGGATTCATTTTCGGTAGAATCCGACACCCTTCATTTGTTGAGTTTGAGGTCCAAGATAATGTTTAAATGGCTTGAAATGATGAACTATTCTAGTTACTAAATACTTTAATAATGCCAACTATTTACAATATGGTCACAATTGAAAAAGAAACTCTTCAACCTGTTCTAATTTGTTTGCAGGTTTTGCAAGCCAAAGTAGAACTACTTCAAAGTCAAACTCAACTTCTTCATGATGAACTTTAATGAAAGAATCTTCAACATTCTGAACTAGTCCTTTTTCAGAACAACCCTCTTTTTTATGATGATGATAATGATGATTCATATCAACATCCAATGCAAGAGAAAAAAGAAGTGAGCCAACTTCAAATACAAGTGCAGATGACGATGAAGTTGTGCAATAACAAGATCAAATTTCTCTTTCCAAAACAATCATCAGACCTTGGGAAGAAATCAGAAACAATAAACACATAATAAGTATCGGATATGAAAAGAATTTGTCTTTCATATTTTGGATTATACCGAACCAATCTAGTTCCAAAGTACTGGATTTCATCGAGATATTTCATATTCACATGCTCTAATTCAAGAACATATTCCAAAATGCCAACATTGTCATCGAGTTGGCCATATCGAATATCAATGTTTTGATATTCATCCTTGTGAACATTGTGGAAAGCATAATAATCCTTCAGACAGATGTTCCAAATGCAAGAAAACTACAATAGTCAAGAACCATTATGGGTGGATCACTTCTTGGCTATGGTCATCAATAACCAAGAAGATATATCAGTCATACCAAAGAATTCATTCTCGAGTATTGACACATATTGTAGTGGAAAGATTTGCATCTTCTCACCTTGTACTTGATAGGTGAGGGGGATAGTATCAGTGATTGACAATCATGCTTCGAGTTTCAAAGTCATATCAATCAATTCAGAACAAGCAATCCAACATCAAAACCATCAACATGATTTTTTTTTTGGTTTTCCTTAAACCGTTATTTAGTAGAAGACATCACCCTCTTCTAGAAAACAACTTGTGGTCATCTTAAACCTCCATTTAGTATGATATATAAGTTTATGCTATACAACAATTTGTGGTCATATTTATGTTGGTATGTGTACAGGAAGAGTGTGGTTGTCATTGATGGCAAGATCAGAGTGTGCATCAATGGAAAAAAAAGGAACAGAGATCAAAGCTCAGTGAAGAAGAAAACAATATGCAGAGATCAAAGCTCATGAGAGGTAGCATTCTGAGATGCACAGATGAGATCCCATACATCAAGGCTCACAGAAGGATCAAAGGTTGTGGCTCGCAGAAGGATCAAAGGTAAGCTAAGGTGAAGAAGCAAACAGCGTGCAATCCAAGCTCAGAGAGGAATAGAGCAGAGTTACATGCAGAGCGCAAGTGTGCACCAGGGCCGAGGTTAATTCCATTACCAACGCTTAGGAGAGATAGCGTTCTCAAAAATGCAGACAAGACCCAAAGTCATCAAGACTCGTAGAACATTTGACACTTAGAAATTCTTCCAAGTCTAGAGGATGCGTAAGCTCAGGAAGAAGAGCGATAGTGGTCATCAGATCAGTATCCAGACAGAAGGAGCGCACAGAAAGATTGAGTCGCCAATCTGAGAACATGATCGACAAACAACAATTAGTCTAGGTCTAAAGATGCGAGGAGTTTACACTCAGGAAAGTTTGAGATTTGAAATCTCTGGAATGTGAAGTTTCGTTAGCTTTCAGATCAATTTGGAGTGGAAGGACAGGATAATCTAAGCAAAGTTGCATCACAGAAATATCAAGTCGTCGATCCAAGATCCTGATCGAACAAACAACATTAACTTCAGATATAGAGATGCGAGGAGGTTACGCTCCTGAAAGTTTGAGATTTGAAATACCCGGAAAGCAAAGTTTCATCAGTCATCGGATCTGGAGATCAGACAATGACCATTATATCAGGGAGATCTACGTCAGCAAATCTCTTCCTCAAGGACATGTGGTAGACCACGTCATCAGACCATGTCAGCAAGGACATGTGGCAGACCACGTCATAAGACCATGTCAACAAGGACACGTGGCGCAATCAGACAATGAAAAGTGTCAAGTTGATTTAGCATTTCAAGTACGTGTAAATCACAAATCTGAGTGACACGTGGCATCTGCTCGGCTCGTGACACATCATTAAGTCACGCAAGAGTTACGTCACTCTGGGATTTTTTCTTTGGGTGTTTTACCACCAGTACTCACGCAAAGACCTGAAGTCCCGAATGTCGAAGACCCGAAGTGGATACGAGTCGTCTGATCTAAATATCATTTTGGGTGTATTCTCGATCATTGATCGTACAGTAGGATACATGTCAACGGATCGTGAACTCCGAGTGAAACTTCTCCGAGAAAACGCGAAGGAGAAAGGTTTGAGATTGTCGAAGTGAACTCCGAAAGTGAAACTTCCCGGTGAAAACGCTGGCGGAGAGGCATCGATTGTCGGGCGTAAAAGTCCCAAAGTGAAATGCTTAACGCTGATTCGAGACATACGCGTGAATCTGTGAACTCTAGATAAAAGTGTTCTGATCAAGTGGAGGTTGAGAATTGAAATCTCCGAAGTCCAGAGACCCGAAGGAGATCTCGATCGTTGATTCGAGAGGGACACGCGTCGTTGGATCATGGACTCCAAGTGAAATGCTCTGGGAGCAAGTGGAGTTTGAGGATCGAAACTCCTAAAGCCCGAAAGGCGAAATCGATCTCATTCGTTGGTTTGAAGGGACATGTGTCATTTGATCGTTGAGACCAAGGATTGCGTGTGGACAAAGGAAAGAATATAGAGCCATCGATTGAAGAGGACAAATGTCAACAGATCTTCCCTTCCGGAAGATATCCAGTCAGCAGCAACAGATTTTGAGAGTTTAAACTCCCGGAGCTCGAATCACGAAGGAAACCTCGCCCATTAATGGAGGAAGGAGAGATCTGGTCCACAGACTTGAGAGGAAAGATCTGAACCGTCCATTCAAGAGCACCGTCAAGATCATGAAATCGACGGTCATTCTCCATTGTGGGGCTAGAGCATGCTCGAGTCTTAATTTTTCATGAGCGGGCCGCAATTGAAACCACAATTTAGGAGAAAGGATGCGTGGAGGATCGTAGTGAAATGCGGGGTGAAAAGAGGGTTGCCCTCAAAACGCCTATGGGCACGCCCGCAATAGCATGGTCACATGAAGCTTATAGCCCAAGGTCATATCGTGAAATGGAGCCAACGCTCACTAGACAGAAATCGGGAAGTGCCTTTTGAATAGGCATTTGGTCACCGTCGATGGTCACATGAAAGGAAGGGGCTTAGCAAGAAAATATAGCGCATGCTGCGAAGTTTTTCTCGGGAAGGGAAAGGCGCCAAAGGAACAAACGCGCATAATTTCTCCATGTAACTGCCTGAAAGGACTGATTGTAACTGCTAGAAATGAAGTGATTGCATCTACCAGAGAATTCCAAGAGTTTTAGGGTGAATGCCATAGGAGCCGAAGAGTCTCGAGGTAACTTCCATTGAAGTGAAGATTCATCATTTAGACAATTGATAGATGGAAAAGAGTTGAATACAATAACTGGCAGAGAAGCCAAATAACCTTGAATAATGGCCAGAGAAGATGAAGAGTTTGTATGATGATCAAGTAGATGACTCGACGTGAGAAATACATGTAGAACAAAGAAGTGAATATATGCATTTGGGAGGATGAGATGAATTGAATGACCTGTAGGGATAAATGTGGCATAGTGAAGAGGCGCGGCATGAAGTATGCAGAAGGTGCACATAGAGTAGAAGGGAGGGGTGTTGATGTTGAGTGTGATTCATGCGGGTAGAAGCATGCAGTGTGAAGGAGATGAAGAGAAGAAGAAGCAAGGAACATAAACTCATATCTGAGAGAAGAACAAAAAGCATGGTAGACGCGAGGAGAGAGACATTGATGCAGGCATAGTAGAGCAGTGTAGCAGAATAGTGATGAGACTGGTAAGACATAGATAAATGTTGTATCATTGTGATAAAGTTTAAAAAAGAAAAGATTTATATTTCAGGGTGGTAGGGAGGTGCTTGGGAGGATTGGTGTCCTCAGAGTTTCAAGTGGGTGCTTGAACACAGGGAGTTGTAGCTTCCATCTGGTTGCAGCCAGAAAAACCAGGGTGGCAGGGTGGTGCAAGGGAGAATCGTTGTTCTCTGTTATACAGGTTGGTTCCTGTGTGACTGGAAGTTGGTGATTCCATCCAGTTGGTGTTGGAACACTTAGGGATTTGGTGCTTCATTCTAGTGGGTACTAGAGAAACTGGGGAGTTGGTGCTTCCTTCTAGTGGGTGCTAGAGAAACCAGAGAGTTGGTGCTATCAGCAAGTTGCAGCTTGCAGAAAAGAGGTGGTAGCTCACAATGAGTTGGTGCTCATAAGAATGATAATGTACAGAAAATAAAGATTACTTATCATATCAAGAAGAAGAGGTTTTTCCCTTTATGGGTTTTCTCAAGAGATATTTGTCTCTGTATATTTCATGTGTGTGATTGATGTTGAATATTCTATTGCTTACCTCCCTGCATTATTGTGATTGTCATTGAGTGCTTTGTAAAGAGTTTAACATAAGCATAATTGTTTAAGAATGGTAACAACTGATTCACCCCCCATCCCTTTCAGTCATCCAACACTTTAAACCTCTATTTGAGATCCCTTCCAATTAGCAGAAGAAAACAACTTACATCAGCTTCTTTATAAATTAGGAAATGTTCTGGGAACCATTGATCCTTATAGCCAAGTTCCAAGGTTTGTGTTCTTCCCTAAACGACCACCTCCATTTAATAGAATACAATAACTTATACTATCCTTTTGGATTGTGTTCATCCCAAAACCTCCAAATTCAAAGAGCATATTGAGCCATTGGTAGTTGTCGACTTCTAGATTTCAGCTCTCTTCTTGGACTCACATACACTCCTTCGAATTAAGGGTGGGAATGTTGGAAACCTAATCCGTTTAGGGTTATGGTATTTTATTATATTATTCACTTGATCCAAAATATGAATAGTCAAGTGAATATGAACTATCATCAGGAGTCCAAGAGACCTCTTAGAAGATGAATCCAAAGGTCAAAAACAATGTATTTATATGTGTATCATATTAATGAAATGCAATCCATGCTTATTTCCATTTGCATATTCCAATAGATCATAATACCACCTCAAATGGAATTCATTGCATTTACTAAGACTATTATAAATGTAGGGGAAACCATTTAGTAGATACATTTCAATCGTTATGTGTAGTAATGGAAATCACCAAGATAACTACAAATTAATGTGGAATATTAACTCATTCAATATAATTACCGATATATATCAATAATAACAAAATCACATGCTGATTTTCTTGTTGTCTTCGATCATAATATCATCTCAAATGGTGTTCCCAACATTTCCTAAACATAGCATAGATGTGGCAAAAAGCATTTATTGCAAACATTTCGATCTTATGTGTGATTATTCACATTGACATATGAAATTTCAATTGATTTTGTATGTTAAAACAATTGATATCATGATATTCTCACCACCTCTGTCCCACCAAAATTTTTCCCATTTAACCATACAATGTTTGTGAAAAATAGAAATGGATCGAGGAAACTTTAGTGCAACTAGTACAAATGAAAAAAAAAAAAAAAAACGCAATGTGAAGTGAACATTGGAGTATATTGTATATATATGAGATTGGTGACCATTGTGATTTATCAGTTTTAGTAATCAAGATTTTATGTGTTTTATCAAGACTTACAAATAACTCTCTCTATGGTGTTTTCATTGTAACATCACCATTTTTAATCCTTGGTTTAGCAATGTATAATGTAAATGTGATATATGGTTGTTGGCCAAGTGATGTAATATGTAAACATTGTATATTAAAAATAATAAAAATAAAATGTAATGTCGGTTGTAGTCAGACATAGATGGAGTCATGGGGGCTAAGTTTCTACAAGAGAGGAGGATCCAAGGGTCCAAGGGGAAATTATTCATGTGTATTAATCCCAACCCACTTTTTAAAATTACTATTGTCTATGAACCTTCTAATTTCCTTTTGGTGTATCAAATCCCAATCATTGAATACATGTAAGAGGGTTGGTGTAAAAAGTCACTTCACATAGTTATTGAGAGCATGGGGATAAGTACAATCAACCTTGTGGAATGTGAAAGTCGACATGCATGGGTAAAAGGGAAATTTGAATGGGTATTGTAGGCATATTTTACATGTAGTTTTTGGGATATCCAGGGGGAGTTGAGTGTTGGAGCTTGAAGGCAGCCATAGTGAGGTTTGTGGTCAGCTTGTTGGAGTTGTAGTTGCATGAAGAAACAAGTTGTTAGGATTATAGAAGAGATTTATGTGTAAGAAATTACCACAGAGAAAGTGAGATTATTGTTGATAGTTTCCTGTTGCAACCGTAAGTCCCTGGAGTCCCTAGCAAGAGAGATTCCTAGCCAACATGTGTTGAAGCCCTAGAGGGAAGTGGGAAGGCCTAAGGGACTACTTACAGAGAAGGGGGATCCCATTCCTTTGGTTGTGTTGGTTGAAGGAAAGAGAGCTGGTGGATTGGGATAGGTGTAGGAAAATTAGCTTGTTGTGGGTTATTTTGGGTTGTGAGTGGACATTAGAGGCACCCTTTCTTATGGATTCCTAACCCTAGTTTGGGGGTGACTTGCTACTGATATTTGGAGCAACAAGGCAATGGTTGGGTGGAACATCTGTCCTCTGCACATTTGTTGATAAAATATAAGTGTTTTTTCTATGTTTCATTGTTTTTAATTATTGTGTGTTTACTCTGAGTTTTAAGAAATTATATGTTGTCATGTATGTATTTAATTGGATGCATTCATGTTTTTAAAATGATGTTATATGCATGGGCATTTTTATCTGTGTTGCATGCATTTTAATTTAGTGGTTTCAGAAAAAATTTGTTGGGTTTAGTAGTGGAGACACTACATGCATTTTTTTTTCCTACCATGGGTTTGAGGTCTCATCATATAAGAAAATCTAATAGAAGGAAGTTGGTAGATAGTCAAGAAATTGTAATTTATATGAAGAACGTGTATGGTGCCTATTGATTTTCAATAAACTATGACCATGTTACAAATTTTCTCAATTTAGGTAAAACGTAATATTTCACAAATTATTTAAAATTGTTTGATTATTTATCTAATTAATTTCAATACATATACTCTTACATCTCATGTTTTGTCTTTTAATTTTCAGGTGTCATATATGTTGTCATTTGTAAGAAGGAAAATTATGAAGGGTTCATTACTATCTCATTTATTGAATAATGCCCAAAAGTAGACTCCTCATAGATAGATGTGATGCTCAAGAAAATCATTTTACTACTCATTCTATATTTGTAGGTGTTTATTATTATAAACTATATTTGTATAAGAGCCACGGTTGCAACACCAAGATTTCCTAGGTCTGCTACATAATGAAAGATTTTTATTTTTCTTGTTCAGTGTGGAGTTGGGTAAAAAATCGGGTTTTTCCCAACACATGAGGGGTCAAGACCCTAAATTTTGACTTTCGTATGATGGTTGGTTTTGTGTGGGGGGTGAATTTGGCTCAAGTGGCAAAGTCTATGGGTTTGTGATAGTCACAACCTAAGGCGGTCAAGTCTATAGATTCATGAAAGTTGAGAGTTCGCAAGTTTAAAAAAAATTGAAAATCGACTTAGTGTCGAAAAAATTTCCTATCGTCGATACAATGTGTGTCGGTAAAGAAGGATATTTTGAAGTTGTTGATATAATGTGTGTGTGTGTGTCAGCAAAGAAATATATTTTAGAGTCATCGATGAAGGAGTGTGTCAACAAAGAAAGAATATCTTGCACCAAAACATCGACGAAGAAAGAAGATCTTGTACTGAAACGTCAGTGAAGAAAGGAGATCACGTGACAAAGCATCGACAAACAAAGAAGATCTTGCATCAAAACATTAGCAAAGAAAGAATATCTTGCATCGAAACATTGGTGAAGAAAGAATATCTTGCATCGAAACGTCGACGAAGAAAGAAGATCTTATGGAGAAATGTCGGTGATGAAATGATATCTTGCATCAAAAGGTCAATGAAGAAAAAATATATTGCACTGAAACGTCGACGAAGAAATGAGATCTTCTGCCAAAACGTTGGTGAAGAAAGAATTTCTTGTGTCAAAACATCGACGAAGAAATAAGATCTTGCATCGAAACGTCGAAGAAGAAAGAAGATCTTGCAGAGAAATGTCGGTGATGAAATGATATCTTGTGTCGAAAGGTCAATGAAGAAAAAATATATTGCACTGAAACATCGACGAAGAAATATCTTGCACTGAAAGGTCAGTGAGAAAGAAGATCTTGTGCTAAAACATTGGGGAAGAAAGAATATATTGCACCAAAACATTGGAAAAGAAAGGAGATCTTGCACTGAAACTTCAGTGAAGAAAGAAGATCTTGCACTGAAACGTCGACGAAGAAAGGATATCTTGCATTGAAACACAAACGAAGAAAGCAGATCTCGTGATGAAATGTCGGTGAAAAGAAAATATTTCAATTCGCCGAAATTTTGGAGGAGGAATCACTTTTGGTGCTGAAATGTCAGCAAGGGGAAAAGATAAGAAATCGTCGATAAAGAATAAAAGAGATAAGAGAAGAGGAGAAAGGGAAGAAGAGAAGATAAGAGAAAGAAAAGAGAAATTTTGGAGGAAGCACTTTTGGCACCAAAATGTCAACAAGGGGAAAAGATAAGAAATCATCGATAAAGAAGAAAAGAGATAAGAGAAGAGGAGAAAGGGAAGAAGAGAATATAAGAGAAAGAAAAGAGAGGAGAGAAGAAGAGAAATAAAAGAGAGGAGGAGTAAAGGGAAGGAGAAAAATAGAAAAGTTTACAAAAAAAAAATATGAAGCCAAAAACTTGTTTTAACCATAACAAGAGCATTTTAGCTCAGATTCAGATGAAATTTAAAGGGTATGTCCACACTGACGAGGGATACAATATTTCCAATGAAGGCCACTGGCTAATTCTGCTTTAATTTTCCAAAAAATGCAAAATAATGGTTTTTGAAGATTTGGGTCGTGCTTAGTAATTGGGGCCGAGATAAAGGTTTATTTTTTACAGGGAGTCCAAAAAGAAGGCATGACAATACCCAGTTTGGAATATGACGAAAATCAAAAGGGTTTGGAGTGGAGATGCCAAAACATGGCAAAATCCACTATTCTCGTGCACTTTTTAGGGATTTTTTAAAACTTCATCAGAGAAAAAGGGACCCCAGATCACCAATCCAAAAAAAATTGTTTAGTCAGTTTTTGTCAGTTTTGATCCATTTGGGAGATATCCATTTTTGGCTAAAAAGTCTAAGTATGAAGGAAATGAAAAAGGACAAAGTTTCCAAATCCATATTGATGCAAAAGTTGGATGGAGCATCAAATCCTAAATCTGAGAGTTGTTGTGTATTTAGAATCATGAATAGTATCGACACCTAATATAAAAGTTTTCTTGGTTCTTACTAGATTTCTTTCTATAAGCGGTAGAATTTAACCCTTAAGACTATTGGTACCAGTGAAACAAGTGCAAAAAGGGGTGAAACTGTTGATTTCATAGAGCCATAACTTTCATCTCAAAAATCAGATTGAGGCATAAGTATAGTCATTAGAAAGATAATTTAGAAGATAAAATGTTTGAAAGCTCGTAATTTTGATTAGTTTTTTAGTGTTCTTTAAAACATCGAGGTAAAATTGGTCTATAGCTTAATTAATAACAATTTTACATTATGCTTAACTTTAACAAGTAATTGTTGCATGCACATTTCTTGCAGAATTAGAGGTATAGAAAAAACAAATTTGGTTCCTATATGAGGCCTAGATATATGGAGGATGCCAAAGGATCTTACAGTCATGGGGATGAGGTCAGAGGTTTACATATCAACATGGGAAATGTAGAGATCGAGTCCAATGGACATAGAGGCAGAGTGGAGCCTATAGAGATAGTTGAGACTATGAGAAGATTGCAGAAAGCAGTGCATATTTATAGAGAATACAATGAAAGGTTTATAAGAGCTCATGAGGAGCATAATAAAATTAATACTTAGGTGCTATAGAATCTGAATATGTTGCATAGGCAAATCAATAAATATTCTAGCACAAAACAAGTAGTCAATGCAAGGAAAGTAGAAACATTTAGGTATCTTGATAGGATGGATGACCATGGGGGATCTAGGAAATCAAGGAGTGTTAATAGATGTCATTGGCATTCACCAGAACACTCGAACGGAAGATCACATGCACATTTAGGGTCAGAGAACATCCCAAGTGTGTCCCCGGACAGAAATTAGAGGAGGAGTCCAGAGTCAGATATTTTTCAAGGAGAGGTCAAGAATCTCAAGCCACCATCATTTAATGGATATCATAGGAAGAGAGAAGATGTTGAAATTTGGTTACTAGGCATGAGAAAGTATTTCCAACTTCATGATTACTCATCAAATCTGGAGGCAAGGGTTTCCATATATCACCTTCAAGGAAACACTTATGTGTGGTGGGACCAGCTGAAGTGGGTCAAACATATTGATGAAAAGAGAATTTCCCAGAAGCATTTCAAGAGATATTGACTTCTCCACTAAATCAATTCCTAGAGATTCCCCAGTGTCGAAAAATCCCTACAAAATGAGCACACTCGATATGAAAGAGTTGCAGATATAGCTAGAAGAATTGTTGAAGAAGGGATACGTACACCCAAATGTCTCACCTTGGAGTTCCCCGATGCTCTTTGTGAAGAAAAATGATGGAACTCTAAGGTTGTGTATTGACTTCAGACAACTTAATAAGGTTACTGTAAATAATAGGTACCTTCTACCATGGATCGATGATCTTTTTGATCAACTGAAAGGAGCAAGGATATTTTCCAAGATTGACCTAAGGTCATGTGAGAATTAGAGAACAAGACACCAACAAGAAAAAATTCAAGAAAATGTATGGGCATTATGAGTTTTTGGTGGTGCCATTTGGCCTAACAAATGCACCGACTACTTTTATGTGTCTAATGAATGGAGTTTTTAGATATTATATGGAAACATTTGTTATTGTCTTATTAGATGATATTCTTATCTACTCCAAGACAAAGGAGGAGCATAAGAAACATTTGAGAATGGTTCTACAGGTGTTGAGAGAGCACCAATTGTATTCCAAGTTAAGCAAGTGCACTTTCTATCAAAGGAAAATACATTATTTGGGCCACATCGTCTCAAAGGAGGGCATAGACGTGGGCCCTGAGAAGATTGAAGCAATCAAATGTTGGCCAATGCCAAAGAATATTTTATAAGTGATATCCTTTATGATATTAGTTGGATATTATAAGAGATTCATTTAAGGCTTCTCCAAGGTCACACATTTGATCACTTCACTGCAAAAGAAGGGAAGAAAGTTTGAATGGATTGTCAAATGTGAGGAGAGTTTCCATCACTTGAAGGAATTATTGACCAGTGCACCTATTTTAAAGGTTGCAGATCCATATGAGGATTTTGTTGTGTGCACATATGCATGCAAGGAAGGGCTTGTTGGAGTCCTTAAAAAAATGGGCATGTCATATGTTATGAGTCAAGGAAGCTTAAGGAGCATCAAATAAATTATGATGCCCATGAATTAGAGTTGGCAGCCATAATTCATGCCTTAAAAATGTGGAGGCATTATCTCATGGGAAGAAAATTTGAGTTGAAGATAGATCATAGTAGTCTAAAACACTTGTTTGAACAACCAACACTAAATGTCAGACAAACTAGAAGGATATAATTTCTCAATGAATATGAATTCGACATCAAGCACGTTGAGGGTAAAGGAACTCAGCAGGAGGGTGCATCAAATGCATGTTACAACCATTAGCGTGTATTGTTTAGATTTTAAAAGTAGAATTTTGGAAGTTGTAGCATCAAATAAACATTATGCACAAGTTACAAAAGACTTACAACATGAAAATGTACCGCTAAAGTTTAAAGACTATAGATTGGAAGAGGATGGAATTCTCTTATCCGAGGACAAAGTTTATGTTCCTAACACTCATGAATTGATAAATATAGCGTTGAAAGAGATGCGCAATGTACCATATGTTGGTCATCTAGGGTACCAAAATACAATTGCAACGGTAAGAGATCAGTATTTCTAGCATGGAATGAAGAAGGATGTGACTGATTACATAGCCAGGTGCATGGAATATCAGAAGGTGAATACTGAACACATACATCTAGCAGGATTGTTATAGCCATTTTCCATTCTTGAATGGAAATGGGAGGTAGTTCCAATAGATTTTACCACCAAGTTTCCAAGAACAACAAGGTAGCATGGTTCTATCATGGTAGTGGTGGACAAGATTACAAAGGATGCATATTTCATACCGTATAAAATGACACACAAGGCGGTCAATATTGCATATATTTACATGAAGGAAATTGTTAGGATACATGGTGTGCCTAATGCAATAGTGTCAGATAGAGATTCCAAGTTCACTTCCATGTTTTGGAAAGGGTTGTTTAAGGGATTTGGAACTAATTTGAATTTCAGTACAACATATCACCCAAAGTCAGATGGATAGACAAAGAGGATGAATCAGATAATTGAATATATGTTAAGAATGTATGTAATAGACAAGCCTTCCAAGTGGAAATACTACCTTCATTTAGTTGAATTCGCTTACAATAATGTGTACCAGGCATCATTGAACATGAGCTCATTTGAAGCCTTGTATGGTAGGAAATGCAACGTGCTAGTGAGCTAGGATAACCCAGTAGACAGAGCAGTTATTAGGCCAAAAATTCTAAGGGAAATGGAAGAGCAGATGGTAAAGATCAAACATAATTTAAAGGTTTCGCATAATAGGAAAAAGATTTATTCAGATAAAAGTAGAAAGTACAAAGAATTCAAAGTGGATGAGCATGTGTTTTAAAAGTAAAGGCTAAGAGGATCTCACTAAGATTGAGAAGTTTCCCAAAGTTGACAATGAGATATTGTTGGTCATTTAAAGTTTTGGAGAAGATAGGCCCAGTTGCATACATGCTTGCATTTCCTGCATCCATGAGAATTCATAATGTGTTTCATGTGTCTTTATTGAATAAATATGTACATGATCCTAACCATGCAATTGATTGGACTGTGATCTAGGTGGAGCACAAAGGGTACTTTCGAGTGGAGCTAGTGCACATCTTGGAACAGAAAGTCAAAGTGTTCAGGAATAAATCCATTGGCATGGTAAAGGTTCAATGGACATGCTATGGTCCTGAAGACTCCATGTGGGATCATGAAGAGACCATGCAGGAGGAGTAACCGCAAATTTTACAAATTTTGAAGAAAAATAAATGTATATTTGTATATAAGTGTGTAAGACTCCATTTTGGCAGCTAGAGTTATTGGAGCCACATCTTGGACACTTCCTATCTGACCTGTGTTGGAGCCCTTGAAGGGAAGTGGTACAACTTGATGGGCTATGGTGCAGAGAAGGGGGTACATTTTCTTTGGTTATGTAGTTTGAGGGAAGCGAGAGATTGTTGGCTAGAATTGCTACAAGAGTTGTAAACTTGCAAAAGTATCAAGTACTATGATGTAAATTTTGTGCATGTATATTGATATGGCGATGTGCACCGAGGAAAATGAAAATGGTAGGGGGGGAAGGGGGCGAATGTAACATCCCCATTTTTAATCCCTGGTTTAGCGACGTATAATGTAAATAAGATATATGGCCGCAGGCCAAGCAATGTAATATGTAAACATTTTATATCGAAAATAATAAAATAAAATGTAATGCTAGTTGCAAACGAACACAGACATAGTCATTAGGGTTGATTTTCCACAAGAGAGGGGGGGTCCAAAGGGTCCAAGGGGGAATTATTCGTGTGTATTAATCCCAACCCACTTTCTTAAATTATTATTGTGTATGAACCTTATAATTTCCTTTTGAGTGTATCAAAGCCCCAATCATTAAATACATCTAAGAGAGTTGGTGTGAAAAGTCACTTCACATAATTATTGAGAGCATGGGGTTGAGTACAATCAACCTTGGGGAATGTGAAAGTAAACATGCATGGGTAAAAGAGAAATGTGTATGGGTATTGTTGACAAGTTTTTGGTACAGCGAGGGGGAGTTGAGTGTTGGAGCTTGAAGGCAACCATAGTGGGGTTTGTGGGAAGCTTGTTGGAGCTATAGTTGCTTGAAAAAGCAGGTTTTTAGGCTTGTAGAAGATATTGTTGTGTAAGAAATTACCATAGAGAAAGTGACTTTGTTGTTGAGAGTTTCTTATTGCAACTGTAAGTCCCTGGAATCCTCAACAAGAGAGATTCTTAGCCAACCTGTGTTGGATCCCTGTAGGGAATTAGGAAGGCTTGAGGGACTGCTTGTAGAGAATAGGGATTCCATTCCTTAGGTCTTGCAGGTTGAAGGGAAGAGAGATGGTGGATTGGGATAGCTTTAAGAATATTAGTTTATTGTGGGTTATTTTGGGTTGCGAGTGGACAATAGAGGCACCCTTTCCTCTGGATTCCTATCCCCAGCTCGAGGGTGACTTGCTGCTGAGATTTGGAGCAGAAAGTATAAAGTTGGGTGGAACATCTATTCTTTGCAGTTGGTTGCACATTTGTTGATAAAATATAAGTGTTTTTATCTATGTTTCATTGTTTTTAATCATGGATTTTAATTGTTGTGTGTTTACTCTGAGTTTTTAGAAATTGCATGTTATTGTGTATGTGTTTAATTGGCTACATTCATGTTTTTAAATTTTGTGAGATTCATGGGCATTTTATCCTTGTTGCATGCATTTTAATTTAGTGGTATTAGAAAAAATTTGTTGGGGTTAGTAGTGGAGACACTACATGCATTTTTTTTTTCCTACCATGGGTTTGAGGTCTCATCATATAAGAAAATCTAATAGAAGGAAGTTGAAAGATAGTCAAGAAATTGTAATTTATATGAAGAACGTGTATGGTGGCTATTGATTTTCAATAAACTATGACCATGTCACAAATTTTCTCAATTTAGGTAAAACGTAATATTTCACAAATTATTTAAAATTATTTGATTATTTATCTAATTAATTTCAATACATATACTCTTACATCTCATGTTTTGTCTTTTAATTTTCAGGTGTCATATATGTTGTCATTTGTAAGAAGGAAAATTATGAAGGGTTCNAATATTTCACAAATTATTTAAAATTATTTGATTATTTATCTAATTAATTTCAATACATATACTCTTACATCTCATGTTTTGTCTTTTAATTTTCAGGTGTCATATATGTTGTCATTTGTAAGAAGGAAAATTATGAAGGGTTCGTTAATATCTCATTTATTGAATAATGCCCAAAAGTAGACTCCTATAGATAGATGTGATGCTCAAGAAAATCATTTTACTACTCATTCTATATTTGTAGGTGTTTATTATTATAAACTTTCGAAATGAAGGAAAATTTCTGATTTTAGTTTGTATCTTCTCTACAATGAGTGTGAATGGGGAGAATAGATATTACATTACAATGACTTAGTTTTAACTGTAAAAATCAAACTATAAATTTACCTTTGTAGTTCGAAGAACAGTGAAAGGAAGTTTAGACTTTCCAATGAACAAGATCAACACATCAAGGATATATTGAAGATGAAACTTGTGGTTGATGGTGTTGTACATAGAAACATGAATCTTGTATTGTGTTGTAAGAATATATATCATGTTGATTAATCATCTTAAAATTTTCAATTAATGTGTTGTGAGAAAATAGTATGTTTCTCAATTATATGGGTTGGAAAAGAATTTTATTTATTTTCTCCTAATTATTATGATATTGCATCTTCGCCACTTCATTCGAGAGGGTGCATATAGTTTAATGTCTATCTTGATGGATATAATGACAACGTTCTTGGAAAATTGACACCTTTATAATTTTGATTGATTATACATATATGTGATGGAAAAAGGATATATATATCCTTTTTCCATCACATATATTAAGTGCTTATTTATATATCCTTTTTCCATCACATATATATATCCTTTTTCCATCACATATATGTATAATCAATCAAAATTATAAAGGTGTCAATTTTCCAAGAACGTTATCATTATATCTGTCAAGATATCCTCTTAATTATCATGATGGCACCTTTTCGCCATATCATCCAACTTAATAGACATATCAATTAAATTAATAGCAACATAATGCAACAAATCAACATCTTGGTAATATCAAATGACACAATGACTCAATTGCGACAAAGTGAGAATGATGTTGTATGATGTTGGTTGAGGAGAAGAATGATTTATTGGATCATGTCAATCAACATATCAATGGTGATATCAATCAATAATTTAATGGTTGGAAGACTATATATGTATAAATACCCTAAACCAATGTTTCATTGAGATTCTAAAATGTGCTAAAAAACAATTAGACATTGATTGCATATACTCCTTGTTATACATTCTTTTCAAATAACCCATAGAATAGAGTGTCATTTTCCCATAATAATGATACATAATTTTAAAAGCTATGTAATTAAACATGTAATATTTACATTCAGTTATGCAAGTGTAAAATATAAATGCAACTAAAATCAATTTCAATCGTCATTTCCATGTTGATTGAAATTTTAAAGGAAGTGCACATGCTATACAATGAGGAAGAAGGGAATGCAAATCCAACAAATGAAGATTTCCCCATTGGCCTTTAGAAATAGTGTTTCCACAACAAAATCTGAAAAATCAAGATAATGTCTCTAAAAAGAGGAGTTAAACTAACATTGTTTGGCCTTTAGAAATAGTGTTGCCACAACAAAGTCTGAAAAATCAAGATAATGTCTCTAAAAAGAGGAGTTAAACTAACATTGTTTGTTTAATTTTTGTGCATCACACTCATTGTTGTGTAATTCCCAATTATAGATATGCATTGTTTCCAAGTATTACCCCCTTTATGCACCTAACAATAAGTTATTTTTCATCAACACCTATGAGTTTTCTAAGAGATAGATAGTTATGACACATGGTTCATTTTTTATTTTTAAAATTCCATCTTTCTGAACGAGAATGCATTAAAATTGTTGATGTCTTTGGCAAAAAAACATTGTTGAAACACATGCAAAACAATGTATATCATTTCACATGAATTATTTTTTTCGTTGAGTAACACCAATTTATTTTCTCCATAAGTGGGAAAAATGGTACGTTGCATGTACTTCCTTTTGTAACATTAGCAACATGTGTTTTGACAATCATTGTAGACATCATGCAATATATATTGACATTTGTGTGTGTGTGTGTGTGTGTGATGGACCATCAATTGATATTGATAGGTAGCTGATTTTGAACTAATTGTAAAAATACAAACCTGATGCAATTAAGTGTGTTTTAATTGGCATTGTCCAACGATATTTCGTAAGAATAACAATTGGCATGGTAACACACTATTGATTAATAGAGGGGAGTGCACAACTAGTCTATAGAAAATTAGAAATACAAGGAAGCCATATGTGAGTTTTTATTTGGTAATGTCAAATGATATATTAATTTTGGGGTTGAAGGTGGTGGATATTGTTATTAACTGTTGATAGTCAATAATATATCAATCAAAAGTGATTATATTGATTGAAATGTCATCATATTGACCAATATATTATGGGTATTAATAAAACAATAGGACTGGCTATAAGTCCAAGATCAAGATTGAGACTATCGATTACTTATATCAGTGGTATGTAGTATTCATATGATCTATATTGGCACAAGAAAAATTGATTTTATCTTAATTACCAATCGATTACTCATGCAAAATAAACCTAGCACACAAGGTGGAGTTGATATTGGTCATTATATATTGTGATTGATGTGTATGTACGTTGCTGATTAATATAAGGAAATAGATGTTTGGCATGGCAATATTTGACCGAAGAACAACCATGGCATGGATATTGAAGGTGATTGATATTGTTATACATTTTTATTCTCCATGAAATACATATCCCAGAGAAACCCACTGAGCACTTCCCCTCATTCTAAGGATGGTATCCAAGACAAAACGAGATTCTTTAGGGATCAAGGTCGATACACCAATATAGTCATTAAGAGCTTAACATGTCACTTGTGAGAATTTATCTTGGGTGGGGAGGATAACACTCCTCTCAACCACCAAGGCTAGACCTAATTGGCAATATATTTTGATACATATCAATAGATGCCATATCATATATTTGCCAATATTACAAATATTGATCAATATTTGATCATACTGACTAATATAAGAAGGAATTTTATGATAAAATGTGACCAAATATAAGTGTGGGAACAAACTAAATCTTGTGGAGGATTTTATGTTCACATTCAAAGCTTATACACACCATCCCAGATCCCTCGGTCATATGGAGAACTTTCTTATGCTCATGTTAAAAGGTTGGCTTTATGCTCATCATGCTTGATTATTAAAGCATATGGATTCATGTCTTCAATACTTTCATAGGTAAAACACATCAACTACACCCTAAACATCACCAAATCATACTTATAAAGGAAGTTATTTGGTTAATATATTAAACTCAAGCCATCTCCTTCTCCTCTTCACTTCCATTTAACAAGGTACTCCATGTAATTTTTTTGTTCCAAATTGTAACGTAAGGTAAAAGGAGGCAAGGTGAATGTTTATCATGGATGGAAACATATTTGTCATACAAATGAGTGGATGTGAAGGTCACCAATAACCATTGTAGGAAACTAAAAAGAAGCTGATGGGAACTTGAGTTGGAGTCTTAGCCAATGAAGGTGGTTTTAACAAACCCCAAGTTCTCAAATCTATAAATAAAAGGGCTTATTATGTAATCTTTAGAAGTTTATGAAAACAACCGAATTATGTAGAATTATTTAGCTCTTATCTACAATTGAATTACAATTTGTTCTCTTAATTGTTTATAAGTTTATAAGTTTCTTTCCATGTTTGGGTAGGTTCCATGCATATCAATTATGCTAATTGTCAGTGTTATTTCAATCAACTAGGTATGCTTGTGGTTTTTCTTAGGTTATTGTTTTCATACTTATAATTGGTTAATGGTTACATTTGCATGTGTTTTAGTGGTGAAGCTTACAGACCTTGTTTGGAGTCATCTCTTATGCACACAAAATATTGCACATAACACTCTTTCCTTTGATTTTTGCATATAATTTTTATTTTGCATATACTTTCCTATTTTTGTTTTTTCACACATTTCACCCTTGCATGAATGAGTCCAATTTTTTGCTTCTCTTAGCACATGTTCTCTATTTTTATTTCACTAACACACATTTAGCATCTGCAATCTTATTAAGCATGTGTATGGATTATCATTCACTCTGCGAGATTGAGTGATTATATTGGTGGTTTAACTTGGCTTGTTTGTTGATTTCTACTTCACAAAAAACACTTGCTTGATCCATGCCAAGTGCCATAAGGTTGCATTTCTATCTCTCCTGCATGCTAGGTCCCTACTAAAGACCTATGTGAGGAATGGAGTGTACATAGCAATCAAATCTAAAATGGAAAAAACTTACTTCTTACCTCCTTAAGGTTTTACATTTCATTTTGGACATTAAAAATAATCATCTTTCAATTTTAGCTATCATACTTCAACTTGGGATCTAAAAACGAATACTTCACTTTCAATTCTTGAATCCAAGAATTCTAATAGTTCTTTTATTGTGCATATAACCATGTCGAGAAATTGACCACATGTTGAAATGTGCATTACATATACTTTTATTTAAAGCATTTAATTTCACTCTTTTAATCGGTATATTTATGAGTATTATAACTAGGAAAGCCTCAATAAGAGGTCCTTCATGGATAAGTTGTCCTGGGTAAGACAATAGTGAGATCACTTATCCTTTAAAATGAACTTTTGGTCTATTTTTCCTTCATCTCTCCAAACTTCTAGGTTAATGACAAGGCTAGTGACAAATTGAGACTTTTGAGTTAATGACAAGGCTAGTGACAAATTGGGCACTTGACTCCTCTGAAGTGTTTAGTCTTTCTTTGAACAACAAAGTGTTTTTCTCTTCAATTTTTTCATATCCTTTATCAACTTTTGGATCTTTTGCTCACTCTTATTTTATGTGGTGGAATTTTGAAAATACTAGATAAAAAGTGTTGGATCTAGTAGAGAGGACTTTCACAATGGCATGGTCAATCATTTGTACCATGTATGATTAAAGGGATAAAAACTTGGAGATCACAAACTCTTAAGGTCAACAGAAACTTTCGTTTGTCCTCGTACTTTACACAAAACATGTACTTGCTAAAATATTCCAATCTCATCATGGATACTTGTTGCATTTATTAACTTGTAAGTGTCACTTTGAAAGTTAATGAAGGCTTCTCTTTTTATGAGTTTTCACAAAGTTTGATTAACCTGACTTTACATGCCACTTCATGTATTGCAAATTGCAATGTACAGACGCTTGAACTTTTTATCACATGTGTGCCTTCCTTTTTGTTTTATTGTCTTTATGTTTATATTTATTTTCCACATCATTAAAGGAACACTCTCTTCCTTAAGCTCTTGGTGTAAGGGAAACGAATAAACTTGTTTAAGTGATCTTAAGATAAGTTTACACACGATATTTTTGACGTACTTTTCTTTCTCCAAACAACACTTTGATAACAATACCACTAAAGTGGAGTTATTTTTGCCTTTTTGGGGGATTTAACTTATCACAGGGAATGTAGCCAATCACAAAACATACTTTGTCATTAGATAGTTCAAATATGCCACACTTGACAAATTTACTCTTAGACATGGGTTTTGGGGTTATTTGTTAGTGTCTTAAGGGTTTAGGTCAGTGGTTAATCATATTTGTTAGTGGTCCTTAGGTTAGGTGTTAGTGATTTAAGAATTAGTATTCAATTAGTGTGGTAGCATCAACTATGGATAATCACATTCAACCATGGTCAAACATAGTAAGAGATTAGGGGATCAATGGTTAGTAAGTTAGTACCATCAACCATTGACATATTAAAACTACATTCAACCATGGACATCTATTGTCAACTATAGTCAAACATGATCAAACATATTTTTTATTGGTCATTAGCTTTAGGGTTAGTGGTTAGTGACTAGGTAGCGTTAAACATGGGAAAGTATATGCCACTGTACTTAACAATGGTCTACCGTAAGACCATTATTATTGGGTTAGGTAGCATTAAACATGGGAAAGTATATGCAACTATAGTTAACAATGGTCTACCATAAGACCATTATTATTGGATTAGGGGTTAGCAGTTAATGTCTTAGACAGTTAATTAATGTTAGAAAAATAGGTGTACTCTTTTCACCATAGACAATATAGCAATATTGTCACCCAACCATAGGCACAAAGGCCACCTCGAGCACCTTAACCTTGACAAACAAAATAATCTCGAAAGCAAATCAATAGCCAACCAAGGTAGCGCACCTTTCTCCAAGGCTAGCGCACCAAGAAAGAATAAACAAAGGCCAAGCAAAAAGTCCAAAGTTCAAACCATAACCAAGAGAAAGTCCAAGCCAAAACCGAAAGCTACAGCGCCTCTCCAAAATTGTGCACCACTGGTCTTATGTAGTTGTGAGAGTGAGAGTGACAAATGAGCTCTAGTGCCCTCTTATTTATAGTCCTCCAAGTGAGCTAACTGGGCCGAATTCTACTTCTGGAGGCTAATAACTCAATAATAAATATTCTCTTAAGTCGACTTGTCTCCTAGGGTTATTATCCAATGTTTTAGGGCTTCTCTTGCTTCCTGGAATATTCTAGTCTCGTCAGGGTCACATGTAGAGGTTAATACCTCCGACAGCTACCATAATATCAACACTCCCTCCTATCTAGGGAGGTATTAAAGGCAATGGTCTTGATCACAAACAAACCATTCAACCGGTAGCATCATCATAACCACACAGGCTATCTCATGGTCAAATCATGAGCACCATCATCACTATCAGTATCATCTGATAGCATCAACTGCATCATTTCTCGAAGCCATACTCCATCTGAGTAATCGGGCATGATGTTGAATAAGTCACTCACTCCACAGAGTGATACAAGAATCATTCTTCTAATATGGACATACGTCCTAGAAGAATGGTTTTCCTAGACCATTTTCCACAGGGGGAATGTTTGTCCATCAGCATACTGACTATCGATTTAGTTGGCAATCATCTCCAACACTAGTGATAGTTTCCATGGCAATCAAACCAATGCCATCCAATAGAACACAATTGTGTCTATCCATAGTAGTACACAACTACTACCCAGTGGTACACAACCACTCCTAGTAGCACACAACTACTAACCAATGACACACAGTCACTACCAGTGGATCACATCCACCACAGTAGCATACAACTATTGTCCAGAAACATACAGTCTCCACAACAATCATATCATCTGATATCAACCTACATAAAACAATATCATGATACAAACTAAGTCAGTTGGGCCATTCTTCCACTTACATGTGTGAGATATGGAAGAGCATCTGCCCTCAGAAGGTAAAACATCAGCCATGGGCTATCTTGACTATTCTTCCCAAGCATAGAAGAATAATTGTCCCTGATTTCTGAGCCTGGACGATTCACCTAACTGGGCCATTCTTCTGGCACTAATCACAGTGGAACCTGGAGAGAATGAGTCTGCCCTAGGGAATGCATGTCCCTGATTGTTGAACCTAGACCATTCACCTAACTAGGCCATTCCTTGAGCACTAATCACAATGCAACCTGGAGAGAATGAATGTTCCCTAGGGAATGACTGTCCGGACTATTTCCTATGGAAATGGCTGTCTTGCACCAACCTCCAAAACGGACCATTCTTCGAAACTACTCACAATTGTGAACTTCGAAAGAATCACTGCCCGACGAGGCGGACCATTCTACTTGACCACTACTTAGAGTGACTGCCAAGAAGAATTTGTCCTAGACCATTCCCCCACACTGACCACAAGGGGAATCGATGTCTATGGTACATCAACAATCTATCAGACCATTTTCATTACGAAAATGAATGTCCGATCTGGACCATTTTCCGAACTGGAAAATGCTTGTCCGTCAGAAATCTTGAACCACTTTCCGAACTGGAAAGGAACTACCCATCCTGGACCATTTTTCGAACTAGAAAATGATTGTCCATAAATCAATAAAATATCAGTGCTCCCTCCCGACCTGGGAGTAATCACTTCCTTTTTCAATGAGGAAGTCGTATCCACAAGCTCCAGCTTGTCTCTTAAGTACGCAAACTTTTCATCTTGGACAGAGGCTTTACCAAAATATATGTTATTTGCTCATGTGTGGAGATATATTGGAGAACCACTTCTCTCTTCTAGACTTTATCACGGAGAATATAATGCTCGATCTCAATGTACTTCGGCCTATCATGGAACACCGATTTCTGGAGCCACATTTCTTCTGTACAAGCATCACAAGATGCAATATACTTTGCTTCTATAGTGCAACTTTTGTTTCCTGTTAGCCCATGAAATCAAGGCAAAGCTCAAACTGAAACATATCCAAGTAACACTTCTTCTGTCATTTGTACTCCCTGCCCAATCTTGAATTGATAAATTCATGCAGATGTATGTCATAATTTAAACATCCCACAAAACAAATATCTTGTTGATTATTCTCCAAATACATTAACGAGCCAATCAATTGTCAATATAGAGACAGGTCTATTGGATTATAGTCTCTTCAACTTCTTTAGATCTGTTATCATGGGAATTAGCCATAGATTTGCAATCCATCATCCCAGACTTCTGAGTAACCATTATGATACACTTTCTCTGTCATAGGAAGTTTTCACCACGCTTCTACTGTATATGAGATACTCTACATCAAGTTGCTTAAATCCATACAAGGTCTTCTTCCATTTGCATACATGGGTCTCTTTCTAGTATAAGCTTCTTTCTCAATTTGTTTTATTGGGAAGAACAATCTTTTACATGTAAATTTCAATCCATGGATACTGCAAGAGGTATATTTGATTTACTGGAACAAGTTGTCGTCATAGTCTTCTCCCTCCTTCTGGAAGAACCTCTAGTTCTGAATCTCGCAATGCTTCCATCCATAAGTCTTTTTCACATTTTCTTACATACATTGTTCTTCATCACAACTTTCATTTATTTTGGTTGATTGCTTCTAGTGGGTTCAAACCAAGCTGGTAGTATTATGATTCTCGATATAATAATTGATTGTTTTGGATTTTCTTTCTTTCTTGGAATCTTCATCCTCATGTTCCTCTTTAGCTTTTGGGTCCATGGAGTCTTATATATATTCCATGCCCTTCCTTCCTGATGATTCCAACTTCTTCCTTTCATCATAGGAGCATGGATGTAGATGGACAACCAAGGATACTTAATACTTATTTTTGAATAAGACTTCTTCTAGAGTCAAACCGAACACGTGTTACTTATCATGGTTGCTACTTTCAATGGGAACATGAACAGATACTTCATAATCTTCACGGATTCTTCAATGGATCATATCATTTAGGATTAGCTCGCTCCTAATCCTCGCTTCATCCATGAATGCATGCTCTTCTTTTGGAATTTTGTAATCAACTCCCTCCATCTAAGAGAGTCCTTGCTTTCGTCTGCATCCTTATTGCCTTCTGCAAAGTGACACAAGTCTTATTCTAATTTGCTCTTGATCATTGGCTTCTCTCTCATTTGACTCCTTCCGGGTCTCTTCAAGTTTGATTCTGATTTCGGCCTATCTGGAAGTTGTTACTTATATAATAGATTCCTCTGGAATTTTCCAATGTACTTCATCTTCTTGTAGTCATCGTAATAGAAATCCTTATCTTGTTATTCTTTCATAGGTATTGTTTCACTTGAATAGAAGAAGAAGTATGTTTTCTCGTGCTTGGCTTTATTTGAGGGTTCCTTGTCTTCAACGATTGTTGCTTCGTCTATTTCCTTCCTTTTCTTTAACTCAGGACAGTGGTTTTCCAAACTTCCTCTTATTCCTTAAATTCTTGAATTTTGTTGTGAAGGCTTGATCATCAGATTTCTTTTGGGATTTATCTTTTGCATTAATCCTTGATTCTTCTTGTGCAAAGCAAGTCCAGCGTTCTTCAAATGTGGGATACTCCTTTCTGGTGTTCATGCTTGCGGCAAATGCATCCCATGTCTTGGGAAGGCCATTGAGTACTATATTTACCAGTTCCTTTTCTGAAATGATTTCTTCAATAGCTTGTAGTTGATCTCTTAACTGAGAGATCCTCACAAAGTATGATGTTATGCTATCATCATAAAAAAATTTCATGTCATGGAGCTCATTCTTCATACTCATACTTGTTCAATGTTTCAGACTGAGAAGAGGTTAGTTAGGACATCGTACATCTTCTTAGATGAGTCAAGATGAGAGATGTAGGGTATCAAGTGGTCTTTTACAGAGTCCACTATGATACTCATAGCATTGACACCATTGTCCTTGAACTTCTCCATAACTGCAACGTTCTGAGGTTCCTTCTCTTTTCCCGCTTCAAATTGTGGTTCCATGATCTTGCCTTTCATGATATCCAACACTTTATTCTTGACAAGGATGAGGTCAATCCTTGTTTTCCATGCTATGAAGTTAGAAGCCCCTTCTAACTTGTTTTCTGACTTGATAGAGTAAGTCATGACTGCTTTGACTTGGTCAACCTTTGACTTTGACTTGATCAACCTTTGACTTTGACAAAAAACTCAAACTTGACGTCTTGGTTTGCTGAGAGTATCAGAAGGTGCGCTAGGCTAGGGCACACTAGGCTATCCAGGAATTAGGTCAAGCTCTTCACTTAAGGTGCCTCAACAAGAGGGTTAGGGTTTTGTTGTTGCAACAAAACTTTGACTGCAACTGCAATTGCAACTAAGCAAATTCTCCCAATCTATCTTCCAGCAGTTAAATTGTCCGAAGATAGTGTGGGCCCATAACCTGTTAGAAAAATAGGTGTGCTCATTTCACCATAGACAATATAGCAATATTGTCACCCAACCATAGACACAAAGGCCACCCCCGAGCACCTTAACCTTGACAGACAAAATAATCCTGGAAGCAAATCAATAGCCAACCAAAGTAGCGCACCTTTCTCCAAGGCTAGCGCACCAAGCAAGAATAACCAAAGGCCAAGCAAAAAGTCCAAACCATAACCAAGAGAAAGTCCAAGCCAAAACTGAAATGTCAGTTGCAGCAACTGCAACTGCAACTGCAACTCCTCTCCAAACGTGTGCACCACTGGTCTTATGCAGTTGTGAAAGTGAGAGTGACAAATTAGCTCTAGCACCCTCTTATTTATAATCCTCAAAGTGACCTAACTGGGCCAACTTCTAATTCTGGAGACTAATAACTAAATAATAAATATTCTCTTGAGCCAACTTGTCTCATAGGGTTATTATCCAACGTTTTAGGGTTTATCTTGCTTCCCGAAATATTCTAGTCTCGTCAGGGTTACATGTAGAAGTTAATACCTCCCGCGGATACCATAATATCAACATTAATAACGTCAACCACTAACATATTAGGGATACATTCAACCATTAATACCTATAGTCAACCATAATAAAACATAATTATCTTATTTGTTAGTGATCATTAAGTTAGGTGATCTACACGCATATATGAAAATCAGACTCCATAAACTCAATACACAATGAAGAACAAATAATGACCATTCCTTATTCATTGAGTGAGAGAGGGGCGCCTTTTATAAGAAAACCTTTTCATGGTTACAATAGAAAAAGTTGAAGTGAAAGGAAACTACTAAGTATTATAATAGAAAAAGTTGAGGCTTTTCTTTATTAACTTTTATAATAGAAAAAGCTAAAACAAGATAAATATACTAAATATTTTATAGAAATTTCATCCTCATCTTGAGTTGGCGAAGAAAGGTATGCCCCCTTCCTGGTAACCCAATAACTCCCGGTTTAAACAAAAAGCGTCCCTTCTTTCTTCCTCCCGGTTTAAGTTTGAGAGCATTGTGGATGGAATGCAGATTGCCATGGCTGCTCAGAAGTTGTAGTGATGTTGGAATAGAAAGGATTGTTGATGTTGCAAAGACTAGGAGGGTGGAGACACCTGGCTACCCAGTGAGTGTGTCTAAAACTGAGAGGGTGGAGGCACCTGGTTGGTCAGTGTTATGTCACGTAGATGGGGAGGGTGGAGACACCTGGCTGCCCCAAAGCGAAAGAGAACCCTTGTGAACCAGTGAAGAGGAACCTTTGGGGAAACATGGTGAGTGTTGCAAAAGAAGTATTGTGCTGTTGTGGAAGCTAGGAGGAAGTGGTGTCGAGGGCTGCAAAAATGTTGAAAGGGAAAAAAATGAAAGGAAAATCAGATCAGGTAGAGGAGTGAACTGCTCTGATACCAATTGATCTGCATGCATATATGAAAATCAGACTCCATAAACTCAATACACAATGAAGAACAAGTAATGACCATTTCCTATTCATTGAGTGAGAGAGGAACGCCTTTTATAGGCAAGCCTTCTCATGGTTACAATAGAAAAGGCTGAAGTGAAAGAAAACTACTAAGTATTACAATAGAAAAAGTAGAGATTTTTCTTTATTAACCGTTATAATAGAAAAAACTAAAACAAGATAAATATACTAAATATTTTATAGAACTGTCATCCTCCACTATGGGACTTGCACTCAACAATGTCATATTTTTAATGATGTATTATTCAACTATGATAGTGAAAATGAAAACCTAGTAAAGGGTTCAACATTCCCTAAACTTTACTAGCAAAATTTGCATTGTCATATTTTTAACAATGAGCGATTCAATACTCCCTAATCTTTCTAGCAAAAAATTACTTTAAAAAGAAAGACTATTTAACTAATTATGAAACTAATAATATATATATATATATATATATATATATAATTGTTTGGACGAGATCAAGCTTCAAGATTTGGAGTTGATGGAATATCTCCTGGGACATGTAGAATTTCACCATCTCTGAATAAAATATTAAGCAAAATAATAGTTTTAATTGATAAAAAGATACATGTATATGATAAAAAAAGGTTTAAACTTATAATATGAAAATGGCAAAATTCAATATGATTTGGGGAAAAATGTTTTCCAAATGTTAGTTATTTCTTAGAATTGTATTTTTAATAATTCATTATATATGTATTTGTATTCATCAATTTATCTTATAAAGAAAATTAATATCACTATATGGAGATAGTTTTAAAAAGTAATATTTTGGTGATTTATTGGATTTTTTTATAATTTTCTTAAATTAGATGTCAACATAAATAAAGTGAATTAGTTGTTGTGATCACATTACACAACCAACACTCCAAAAAATAAAAATTCAAAAGAAAATTAGAATACTATATATTCTATGTTATGACCATTTATTAATGGAGAAAGAATTATATAATAAATGAACAAATTCAAATTTTTTTCCAGAATTTTTTTTCTGGAAATTATAGTTTCCCATTTAGTGGTGGGAAGTTTGAACATAGAACTTTATTCTTCAAAATTTTAATCCATTTTGAAAAGACTCAATTATTAAAATTTTGAAATAAATGAAATTTTGAAATAAATGAGAAAATTAGAGCAAAATTATTAAATCGTCAAAATATACTCATCCAAAAATATAAAATTTATTCACTTATTAACTTACTCAATTTATATTAATCTCTTTTATAAACAAATTTCAAATTTATATTGAAGTATTAATTTATGTTAATGCAGCTAGAAATTTAAACCTTCCTAAGGTCGACTTCCAAAAGTTTACCTTCGCTGATCTAGATTCAATTTCCGACGGAGTACATGGAAGGCTATCTTCAAGAGTTTTTCTTCGTTGAGGTTCAATTTCCAACTGAGTATATAGGATATTCAAACCAGGATTCTTTCTGGTAAGAAATATCCATCGGGCCAAAACAACCACCCGAAATTTAGACAATCTCTTTTAAACCTCAATATTTGGATTTTCAAGTTCTCCATTTTCCTGTCTGCCCACAAAGTGTTGTGCCAAAATATATATATATGACACAAAGTGTTGTGCCAATGTGTATATATATATATGAATTGGTTCATAAGGTACCTTATAAGGACAGGTAGGTAAATAGTTGATTAACTTGTAAAATTTAAGGGTTGAAAATTTACAGGTTTAGGTTTTCTTTATAAAAAACGCTTAACAAACTTTCAAAATAAAATAGGTAAAAAAATTCGAATTGAACTTACAATTTCAGCACTGATCACAATCAATCATTTTTTTGGAAGATTTTTCCTACGTCATGGTGGTAAGCTCTGCCAAAATTGAACGATGGTTGAACTGAGGAC
>SNQJ01S0048669.1:0-13458 GCA_010110895.2 Picea sitchensis
TCTTGGTTGTCCAACATGCTCCTCGAACCATCATGCAAGTTTCCTTTTCAAATATTGTTTTTACCCCTGCATCGTCCATTTTTCTTACAAAAATCAAATTTCTGGCCAAACCTGGGATGTACAGAACATGAGGTAGTGTTCTAATCCTTCCATCTATGAGCCTCAACTTGAATTTTCCTCATCCTATGATTCTGGTTGTCGAGTCATCACCTATGAAAACATTACCTCCATCATACCTTTCATATTCACAGAACCACTCCCTATGGGGAGTCATATGAAATGATGCACCTTAGTCAACCAACCATGCCTCATGATCTGCATGTGTGCTTGAAGAAGCCAATTACACATCCCCTCCTTCTTCCTTGGAGGTCTTTTCTTCTGTAGAAAGAGCTTCTTCAGATCCCTTCTTTTTCTCAATTTTGGATCTACACTGCTTCTTGCAGTGCCCTTATTTTCCACATCTCCAACATACCTTTACAAACTTTCCGGGAGATTTAGATCTACCCTTGTACTTAGATCTCCCACTTGAGGACTTAGATCTATTTCTTTCTTGGGAGTGTCCTCTTGCAAATAATGCATATGTGCTCTGTCCTTCCATGTTCTTTCGTCTCATCTCCTCTGAAAATAAGGATGATACCACTTCATCAAACTTCAAGGCAGTTGTATTACTACCTATTGCCACAACCAGACTATCCCACAAGTCTGGTAAAGAGCACAGTAAATTGATACACTTATCTTCATCTGAAATTTTAATCTCAACAGATACTAACTAACTTACCACAATATTGAAGGCGTTCAAATACTCTGCCATCGAGTCTCCATCTCTCATCCTCAGGTTATACAACTTCTTTCTCAGGAAAAGTTTATTTACTATGAAATTAGACCGATACAACTTCCCCAACTTATTCCATAAATATTTGGTTGTAGCTTCCTCTTACACATTCAGTAATATTGAATCTCAAAGACACAGTCGGATTGTGCTCTTCGCCTTCCGATCCAACTTTTTCTAGTCATCTGTTGAAGTTCCTGTAGGTGCAGTACCTGGATCCATTGATCTCTATCCACCAACAAATCTTCCATCTTGAGCTTCCACAACTCAAAAAATTTCCCATTAAATTTCTCTATCTCCATTTTTGAATTGCTCGCCATTTATTTTCACCTGAAAAATCAATACTACAGATCTCACACTGTAACAAGGTTATCACAGTCCCGAGCCAAACCCTTGACCACAAAGGCATCCACCTAAAGCCAACAAAGCTCTGATACCAAATGTAGATTTTAACCTTGTACAATATTTTACTGCATATAGATTTTCAATAAAAGAACAAAAAATATACAATGGAAAATACACACATTACACAGAGATTTTCCCCTGGAAACCCAAATTGGGAAAACCAACATATTCTATATGCATTCATAATGATACATTGTTTACAATACAATATACATATAGGAGCCATCGACATCCAAAACCCTAACCCAATGACCTGGATTAGTCATCAACCCTAATTCCTTAACCGGAAATAGAAAACCATCGGCAAAAACCATGTGCCGAAAAACCACCCAACAATGGACACGAAAATCAAGGCAACACAAAAAATGAGGCAAAAATGCGACACATTTCCCGAGGAAAAAAAATTCCCTCAAACCCCCCTGCGTAAAGAATATAACACATATAACTAGTCGTGCAAAGAATATAACACATACCCAACAATAATCCCGGGTAAAATTTTAAACATCAACTCTCAACTAGACCAAAATCAACGAGAACAATTAATTTGGGTGTTACAAGAAGAGTCTGGTGCATTCACATGGGATTACAAAAACATGTGTAGCATTCCCCCTGATACCTACATACATCATATCTATACTCAGGAGAATGCTATACCTATTACACAACCAAAATACCGCATGAACCCCACTCTAAAAGATATTGTGAAAGAAGAACTCCAAAAATTACTAAATGCCAATTTTATATACCTAATCTCTGATAGCAAATGGGTTTCACCACTTGTGATCGTACCCAAGAAAAATGGTAAATAGAGAATATGTGTTGATTTTCGGGAACTTAATAAAGCAACCTTGAGAGATTATTTCCCACTACCATTTTATCGATCAGGTGTTGGATACTTTGTCAGGAAAACAATACTTTTTTTTCCTAGATGGTTTTAGTGGATACAACCAAATTTAGATTGGACCAGAAGATCAAGAAAAGACCACATTCATGTGCTTGTGGGGAACATTTTCCTATAGAGTCTTGCAATTTGGTTTATGTAATGCTCCCACCACATTCTAACGGGCAATATTGGGCATTTTTTTCTGATTTGATTGATGAATGTGTAGAAATTTGTATGGATGACTTCTCTGTCTACGACGATACTTTTAAAGAAGCACTTGATAATCTTGAAAGTGTTTTGATTAGATGTCGGGAAGCCTGCCTTGCTTTAAGCAATGAAAAAATGTAGAATGTTATCAAAAGAAGGTATTGTTCTCGATCATCACATTTCAAGTGCAAGCATCAAAGTAGACCCAACCAAAATCAAAGTCATCATGGACCTTCCAGCACCACGATCACAAAAAGAGGCAAGAATTTTTTCAAGCTATGCTGGATATTATAGAAGATTTATTGAAATATTTACAAAGATTGTTGCACCAATGTTCAAATTTCTTGTTAAGGATGTTGATTTTACATGGGACTCACAATGTCAAAATGCTTTCGAGGACTTGAAGGAAAAACTCTCCACAACACCAGTACTTCTGGGTCCCTTCCTTTTCATATTTGCACAGATGCCTCAAATACAACCCTTGGAGTTGTTTTAGGGAAAAAATAAGATCAACTGTCCTATGGCATCTATTTCATAAGAAAAAAACCTGACACCAACCAAGCTCAATTATATTGCCATCGAAAAGGAATTCCTAGTTGTTGTGCATTCCATAAACAAATTCAGACACTACATAACATTTTATGAAGTCTTTATTCACACATACCACTCTTCCATTAAGTTCTTAATGAATGAACCAATCACTAATGGTAGAATTACTAGATGGTTGTTATTACTGTAAGAGTTTAATATCACTATTGTAGATAGGCTTGGGAAGGAGAATCTTGTTGCAGATTTCCTCTCCAGGATCCATAATGAAAGTTAAAATAGTCACGTATATGATAGTTTTCATGACAAACATCTATTTGCTATTTCTACTAACTCCCCATGGTTCGCAGATATAGAAAATTATTTTTCCACAAGGAAACTGCCGCAACAACTTTCTTCATGAGAAAAGCAACATTTTTTCAAGCTCAATGCCAACTACTCATGGATCAAGGGAAACCTCTTCCATACTGGACCAGACTTGATCATTAGAAGATACGTACGGGAATATGAGATGTTTGACATTCCCTGAACCTACCATGATGACCCATGTGGAGGCCACTTTGCTGACAAGAGGACAACCTACAAAGTACTTCATCAAGGGTATTACTGGCCAACACTCTTCAAAGATGCTAAAAAATATGTGAGGCGCTGCAATAACTGCCAGAGGATGGGGAGACCAATATAAACTGAGGAAATTCCCCTACAACCACGGGTACTAATCAAGCCCTTCGAAAGATGGGCTCTAGACTTTGTAGGACCAATCTCTCATGCATCAAGAAAGAAAAGGTATATCTTAGTTTGTACAAACTATGTAACCAAGTGGGTAGAAACAAAATCTCTTTATCAAGCTAGTGAAAAACCAGTTGTTGATTTTCTTTATGAAGATACTTTTAATTGTTTTGGTGTTCCAAGAGAGATTGTGACAGATCAAGGAGCGCATTTCACATTGAAGTTGATACAATCCATTACCCAACAATATCAGTTAAAGCATCACAAATCCTATCCATGTCACCTGCAGATTAACACACACGTAGAGTCCACCAACAAAGTGTTAGAGGCCATTCTAACCAAGACCGTACAGTTGCCTCATAAGGAATGGGCAGATAGACTTCCGGAGGCACTTTGGGCCTACAGGACCGCATGGAGAAGCACCAATAAACTCACTCCCTGTGAGTTGGTATACGACAAGCAGGTTCTCCTTCCCATTGAATTCCAAAAAATAATCTCCAGAACAACCGTGTAGTTGGGTATAGACTTGTTTGAGGCTCATAAGCAAAGGGTGGCACAACTAAATGAGTTGGATGAAATCCGATAGGACGCCATTCAACATACCATTTTTGTTAAGGATCAATGGGCTAGGTGGCATGACAAACTCGTTAGAAAAAATGTCTTCAAACCTGGTGATTGGGCCCTCCTCTTCGATTCTAGGTTTAAGAACTTCAAGGGTAAGTTGTCCACACGTTGGCTGGGACCATACGAGGTTGATACTATCTTCGACAATGGTTCAGTTCAAATTAAAACTAATGATGAGGAACAAGTTTCTTTTGTGGTGAATGGACACTGACTAAGATTATACCGTAAGCCAATGTCCAAAGTAAAGTTTTTCCATGATATCTTGCAACAGTCAGAGATGGAGGTCGTGAATAGGGGGTTTATCTCCCCCTCTCTAACCTCTACTTGAGTTTTTCTTCCAAATTTCTGAGTGTGTATGTATGTATATGTAAAAATGAACAAAAAAGAGAAAAGAAAAAAAATAATAAAAAGAAAAAAAAAATAGAAAACAATAAAAAGTAAAGAAAAAAAATCAGTCTAGTTATGAAAATCAACTTGCTTGCACAACGAGACATGGACTTGATTGAAAACCGGGTTGTTGGCAGGTGAGTCCACAATAAAATTTGGAATATAGTTGTTGACTCTACCTTCTATTCTTCAAATCATTATGTTTTTTCTCATGTTAAATGATGGGGGATTCATTAAGGTCTTCCTTCTAACAAATTTTTCCCCATTGACTCCAACACATTATCTGGGGTCAAAGTTAAAGAATTTTCATGGTACCTAGATGCTTGCATACATTAATGCCAGGTTCTCTTGCTGAAGACAGTGGGGATTCCTCAATGCTCCTTGTTTTCCAGATCTTATAAGTGACTCAACTTCAACTCATCCATTCGTACCTCGCAAGGTGTACCAAGGCACCTCGACACTCATTGGTATTGATGGTGAGCAGTCCCACATTGGTTAACAACATTCATCATTGGATGGTAATGCAATGATTTCTTTCTATGTTCGACTTCAACAAATCCATTCACATAGATAGAATTGTGCCAAGATTGGGTTTTGGTGAAGATTATTTGGTTCGTGGTTTTAACAACAACTTGGAAAGTGTGAATAAAAGGGGGATAGGATGCAAGGCAACTGGAACAAACAATCACCTAAAAAAGAGGAGGTTATCTCTTTCTTTAATGGGTCCTCTGCTAAGGGATCAGATCTCTTCCTTATTACAAAGCTTGAGGCATGGTCTTGTTCTGGCCCTCCACCTCCTTGCTTCAATGTTCCCACTACAATTATTTGCGTGCTTGACACTATAATTCCATTTTCCCTTAGTAGCAGATGTACCCTGGTGCCAAGTTCAACTATCAACACTCATCCATCATCTCTTGATTTCAGTTTGGTTTTAATATCTCTAATAAGAATAAGTACATATTTTGAAATTTTCTAATGAATTTACAACATGTCCAAAAGAGGAGATCCACTCATTCTTACTCGGAGTAGCCTCTAGAGATCTTTATCAACAATATCAATGGTTTTATCAGCTTCAGTCTTCTTTAGATAACAACATTGGGTGAATTACCAAAAATTTGTCTATGTTGGTACATGGACTGTATAGCTGGTACAAGAATTGTATGGAAGGTTTAGGAAGACCTGTAACTGCATTCTTGTGAACAGAGTTTGGGGTAATGGCAAGCCCACATGTATCCAAAGCACATTCTAATAAGTTTATAGAGTCATTATTCGTACAAGATGTAGCAACACAATTTCGGTGTTATCAAAGTACAATGATCTTCTCAACACCAAGTTTCTTCTGCATAGAATCAAACCAAGCACTGTAAGTATAAGGGACTAAACTAGTTCTAAGGTAAAACATGATTATAAACCTTTTTTAATTTATTAAAAACAAAGAAATCTTATGCAACCTCCTTATGCTTGCTTTATCTTTACCCCTTTTCCTATACTATTTTGATTATATCTACCATTACCATTCGATTAAAAACTCTTTATAACCTAAACTCAACTCCTTTCTCCTTGGCTTTTACATTACACTTATCTACCATACCTTAGCATGTTCATCCTACCTAAGTAGCATGACACTGCTATTACATCACTCTCTATCATGATAATCCATTATCCAACGTCTACCAATCATAAAATCTCTTATATGCCCATATTCGACCTCATCATAATACTTCAAAAAAATTAACCACCTTCTTCCACTAAATTTTCTATATGAGAACATAATTTCCACCTTGTCATTCGAAATAAGACTTGACCAATTCATCATTTCCCACGAACCAATGAGTAATCGATTACAGTCATGGTGGCTTAAGCTCATTTGGAATCATCGAAGGGATTCCAAATTAGTTACATATCACCCGAGCCTTCGAAGACCATTGTTCATTCCACCCATCATCCATTTCGCCTCATCCATCCCAATTCTGCAGAGTAAAGCAATCTTATCTGTACACACAACAATGGTTAGCAATGGTGGTCGACCGTCCCGAGCGGGCATAAATTCACGCTCCAAAGGCCCTTCCAGAGTATAATGCTTGTTGCAAGATGTTTAAGGAAGCACGATGGTATGAATTATTTGCCAGATTCCAAGGTTTTGATGACTGGATAATGCTCCATTTTGCTCAAGGTTTTAATGGACGTGTGGCCCAAGAAGGGAATTTGGTAACGAGGGTATCAAAAGAGACTCTAGTAAATGCCACTGGTCTACCGAGGGAAGGAGAGAGATGGTTCAAGAATCAACTTGTTGAGTGTGACATTTGCAATTGGTTCTTGAAGTCGGCACACCAAAATGCGAGTTGGGCGAAGGGAGTACCTCACGCATGGATGAAGGACGAATGGGTGAAGCCCTTGCTGATTCTGCAAAAATATTTGATGTGTGAGGGACGATATGTTGTTGTTTTCCAATATCACATTTGAATTTTGTTACACTTTGAGTCCAATGAACAGTTGAATTTCCCGTATTATCTGTGTAAGAGTCTGAGCAAAATGTCCAGTCAAGTGAAACGAAACAACAAAAACCCTCGTAAGAGTCTATATCACCACAATCTAGTAAAAATGTTGATCATGGCAGATTTGTGTAAAAGGAATAATTCATGGGATGATTTTATGAGGCAAAATGTGTTTGATTTGCAACCTATTGAAGCAGTGGAAAAGGATATTGAAAACACAATACATAGTATCGATGAAAACCTCGACTCCATTGGAGTTGAGGGTTTCATCTCTCACCCTAAGAGGCCATAGAATAAAAATGTTGTAAGGGAAACTCTGGTGGTCAAGCCTCCAATGCCACCTTCAGCTCGACGAGTTACTAGGAATATGCTAGGGAAAAAGAAGGAGATGTAGCATGCATAGATAACAACCTCGTCTTCTCAATTGCATGAAACAAAACAAGGCCCAATTTTGATAGACAGTTACGAAGATGATAATAGGACCCTGAAAAATCTCGTTGGTGCTGCAAAGAGGCGGAAAATTAAAACTCCAAATCCCTCAATTCGAATACTTTTCAAGCCGTCTGATAATGCCTCTATTGGGCCAGATAAATATGATAAGTGTAGAACTATTGGAAATGTCTCCAGTATTGAGAAGAAATAGGGGACTAGATATTCCAATTCTTCAAGTCAACTACCTCCCAAATCATCTAGCAAAGCATCTATTAGACAATTTGAAGTTGTTGTGTCATCGACTGAGATGACAGATAAGGTAAAGGAGAACAAACGAAAAACCAAGAAATCAAAACATGAGGATATGGAGCTTATTGTGCTAAACAGAGTTATACAAAAGGAGAATGAGCAATTAAAGGCACAAAATCAAAAGTTTCAAAAAGGGATTGAGAAGCTCCATTATGAGAACATGGACTTGCATGAGAGACTCATTCAATCCAGTCAACCATCTCATAGAACCAGAGCCATTGGGAGACTTAATATTTTGATAAATGCAGCAGGGATTTCTTAGCCATGGATGGGATGACTCCAAGTTTGGTCATTTTTGAGATCCTTTTTGCACGAGGACATGCAAGTAAACCAATGTGGGGGATATGTTGGCCTCCTATTTTGTCACATTTTAATAACCCTTTTTCCCATCTCTATACTATCTTTACATCTAAACTTGACTATAATTTCATGATTTCAAGCTTAAAACCCTCAACAAGCACTCAAAGGTGATGGTTGTTTGTTTTGTTACATTTCCTTAGTTTTTGATAGATTAGATAAGGTTTTAATTTGATGTTTACCAATGATGAAAATGTCTAGTCCAGTTCCTGTACCTACAGCGTAGTTCAGGTACCCAAGTTTGGTTGTTAGCACAGACGTGCATACTCAAATGGCAAATGAACACATGGGTTTTGAAGAGTTCAGTGTTGGCATGGTGTGTATCCTTTAGCTAACGCCCATACTTCTCTAGGCGAGAGTGAGGTCACAGTGAAACCACCGCTCAACACCTTCCAGAGCACGAGCAGTTAACAAGATAATAATCGACAACATCAACGATGCTATTAGCATGCATCCTATCATATGAATAACATAGAGGATCAATAGTTGATTCAATCAGTTTCCATAGGTTCTAAGTTGATCTCAGATCGTTGTAAAGAATCTAAACAGTCTAGTTTGGCGATGCCTTCACTATTTTGAAGCTCTTTCTCCGAGTATGCAAGGGATTGATTCTAGCTTTCGTTTCCTGAAATTTCTTGTATATATTGTAATGTTATGTAATGTAAAACAACAAGTATGTTGATGCTATGACTCTTGAATCGAGGCTGTAACGAGTTGTATAAGCTACTATTTATCAATATTAAGGTATGATGTACAAAGACTGATACATGTTGTAACTCTGTTTCAGTATTGATTAATACAAGTTTTGGTTCTTGTCTATGGTGTGTATTTAATCTCATTGATGTAAGTCTTTAGTGCGCTGACTGGTTGGCCAGGGTCCACCAATTGGGAAGCGTAGCTTTCTTGTAATTTAGTTTGATTGGTTTTAGTTTATGGTTTTGTTACAGTTAAGTTCATGTAGTGTTTTAATTACATTTCTTAGTATTACATACTAGATCAGATCGTTGTGATTAATCATAGCGTGTTTCTTAATTAAAATGAACCAGAGGCATTTGAATTTATATCTAGTAAATAAAATCTGTAATTCGATTTCATTTCACTAATACCTTATTCTTGCATTTATAAGTTTAATGAATTGGATTGTCATAGTTGTTGAACTTCTTCGGAAATGAGTTTATCACTCTTATAAACACAAGAACGCCCATGTGAAAGATTACGTTTGGAATTGGTTGTGGGAATAGAGCTCGAGAATTCATAATTGTTTGTGTTGTGACCATTTTTCTTTTTTAATTTGACTAGAGTATATTAAGTGGCAAGGTCTGATTTGAGTTCTTTCTACACAGAGATGAGTTGTTTGATGTAAGAATGCAGAGTTATCACAAAAGACTTGTACCTCTTAGCATATAAATATAACTATAGGAGTAAAAAGGATTGTTGATTGTGTGTTAGAATGAGAAGGTTTGTTCTTTTACTTTTCAAACCAATAATCTCACATAAGATGAGTAACTTGTATGTAAAGTTAAATTATATTTTCATTGACTTATTGGAATATTGGTTTGACAAGTACTATGTTTGGCTACAGACAACCACTAGAATTCTCCAACAATTAAGTATAACCTCACACTTGATAGAAAGAACACTTAAATTATTATGTGAAAGAATTACATCTTTAGCTTACGAAGTGGTTTATAACAAATAACCGGTAATTGTGGATAAGATTAAATAATTGATTTGTGTGTAATCTTTTTATATAAACAGTTTGACCATTCACTGGTTGATATTGTAATACAAAGCCAGGTTAAAAGAGTCATATTCATGCATAGATAGACCATCTGGATATGGTATGCAGGGTTATTAGGTTCTAGTCATAATTAGTATCAGTCCTGTGGAAAAGGTAGAATTGTCTGAGATTTTTTGCTTGCATCAAATTCTTTTGTGTTTTGACAAGGTAGCATAATTGTAGAACTGGTTCTTTTGTTTTGTGAGTAAGTAGGATAGTTTAGCTTCACTACTTTACCAACACATATTGTGTTTACAACTCACAAGTTTACGAACCAGATTGACAAGTAAATGGTACATTAAAACAACAATTAGTTAACTCAATAAGAACACAACAACATCTAGAATAGTAAGAAACCACATGCCCAAACATGACATCATAAGAACATCTCATCATGAAAGATCATCATCACGAAACCATGTGCAATTACAACATGCCATCACATCATAATATATCCTTACAAAAGAATATATCATCATTAAAAATCGAGATGCAATTACAACATGACATCATAAGCATCACATCAATGTAAATATAATGGAACCACATGTTAAATACCATGTGTGTTCACAAGGCTGCATAATATCATGAATATGGTAATAATCCCAACACATAGCATAGAAAAACAATGGCACATCATGAACCCTCCTATCACGATTCATCAACAAAATCACAATCATTAGCATGCATGAATATATAAGCATATGTAATACCCCATATCATTTATCTATTTATGTATTTTCATCACCAAATATAAGATTAATTAAGGTATTACAATGATTAATATAAATTGTTTCCCTACTATGTGTTTTATAACTTTTCCATGTTCTTATCGTCCAAAATGGAATGTTCCTTTCTTGCACAATAAATATATATTTCCCCATATGCACTTGATATGAGTAATTTATATAGATCATATTTTATTTAAATCCATTATCTCCATTATGACATTCATGAGTATAATTGTCATTTGTGTAAAGGGCAAGAAAAAATGCATGGATATGAACATGTTTTCACATATTTTCTTCTAAGCCTAATACGAGCAAGTATCAAAAAATTACAAGGCTTGTCTCTACAGTGTGGATAGTAGTGACAACCAATGACAGTGCCCACAAATAGAAAAGCATATAAATCTTTCTTCGTGTTTCCAATTTTAAATATCAACCACGTAATGTATGAAAGGGTTCATTTTGGTTGTATATTTTTGTGCAGTGTTGTCATTTTTCCAAAGCCCAATGTTGTCTCTGCTTAAATCAAAATTTAGGTTTGATGAAAGCATGGTTTAGTTGTCATTTAGGGTCCATTATCTCCATTGTGACATTCATGAGTATAATTGTCATTTGTGTAAAGGGCAAGAAAAAATGCATGGATATGAACATGTTTTCACATATTTTCTTCTAAGTCTAATATGAGCAAGTATCAAAAAATGACAAGGCTTGTCTCTACAGTGTGGATAATAGTGACAACCAATGACAGTGCCCACAAATAGAAAAGCATATAAATCTTTCTTCGTGTTTCCAATTTTAAATATCAACCATGTAATGTATGAAAGGTTTCATTTTGGTTGTATATTTTTGTGCAATGTTGTCATTTTTCCAAAGCCCAATGTTGTCTCTGCTTAAATCAAAATTTAGGTTTGATGAAAGCATGGCTTAGTTGTCATTTAGGGCAAGAAGAACATTTGAAGTTTCCACTACTATCCAAGTTTGTCAAAATGACATATTTACTTTCCAAGTTTATTTTTCAAGGGGTGAATTTAATCGTGTGTCTTGTTGTTGTGACTAGTCATAATTCTCATTCATGACATTTGTTTTTAATGATTCTTTGGGTTAATTTACATCAATTTTGTTTTGTGCAAGTTTTAATTATTATATCACTTATATGAAAACCTTTATTCTTCTTACTTTGTCGGACTTCAATGTTTTGATGCCATGAGAATGCTTATTATTTATCTATATAAATTATTGTTACTTTGGTTGAAATTATGAAACATAGAAAACATAAAAGGCAAAACCTCAAAATCATAGTTTAAGTTGTCTCTCCTTCCACCCCAGAGTATCTATCAAGGAAAAACATGGTTTTCTTTTATACTTCTCTTATGCATGGACCTACGTAGTTAACTCACAGGCAAAGATGGATTTATTGTAGATAAATTTGCATAACAACTTCTAAACTTTGAAGCTTATTTTTTGTTTTCTCAATTGCATATGGATAACTCTTAAATTTATTATATTTTATGTTGTAATTTCATATTGCATGTAAAAGTGTTTTTAAATGAACAAAGGGGTTTCGAGTTTAGTTATGTATGTGCATTTTGATGCTCTCTTTAGTGAGAAATGTGTTTGTTCTTTGAACCTCCTATTTTTGTTGTTCTCCCATCAAAACATTCCCAGGGTTTTGAATGATCTTATGGTTTTAATCTCATTGTGATATGATGCTTTTCAAGGAGCATGATTTGTTTACTATGCTGCAAATGTTTTGACATGACCAAATGTCTCAATGAATATACAACTTTAAATATCTTCTATCTTATGTCCTATTTTTGTTTGTCTCATTATTTGGGAAATCTGAAATTTTCCTAGACTTTGGGTGTCATAATTGCTTGTCCATGGTTGTTGAGGGATTCCCCACTCGTATATTATTAAAAACTCTTTATATGATCAAATATTTTGGCAAACACAAATATGTCTTTGAAACATTTTCTATCACAAAACATGCTACATTACATTATCACTTGACATTTCACATTTTCAAGCATAAAAAGACATTTTGAAAACAATAATTCATTTTTCCATTAAATTCAATGATTGTTTTTTTTGCAATTGTTGCCTTCAAATATTCTTTTAGAGTCAAATGCAGAACACACTAGTGTCGATCAACATTGGGAATTTCCTAAATCTATTTAAGCATATTTGGCAAAAAACAATATTTTTTATTGCAGTAATGGATGACACGGTCACAAAATTGTAATTACCACCATGATAATTTCTCCCCTTATATTTACCTCATTGGCAAGTTGTTCATTGTTAAATGTGCAATACATCAATGAGGTGAAGTGGTTTAACACAAAATTGCAGGTCTTATTATTGTACCTTCTCTTCTTATTGACCTTGACAATAACATTGATAAATTCTTAAATCATTGTTAATTGTGCAAAAATATCAATGAAGTGAAGTTGTTGATACATACTTGATGTCGTGGTAGCTTCAATAAGAAATTACACACATGATATTGACATACATATATCAATCATATGAGTTTATGTTTTAAGTGAATACATAAGTGATCTTGACATACATTGATCAATTATCTTGGTTGACAGTTTAATGCAACATGTCTAATTAATGGAAAAACGCACACCATATTTTCAATAGCAGTGAGTTTACGATGTTAAAAACATATTCACCAATAAGCAAATCACAAACATAACGAAATATTTAACAAAAGTATGGCCATAATAAGTATGCCATTTTTT
>SNQJ01S0048669.1:29090-70255 GCA_010110895.2 Picea sitchensis
TATTTCTCATTCTTGTCTATTCAATATAGCTATCTATTCCATGCTTCACATATTGCTTTGAGTCTTGCAGGTTACTTCAAAGGATTCATTGGGATAGCATCAAGAGGAGCCTACCCTTGAAACCTTCTCACACTCCTTGTTTTCTAGATCCTTTTTATTTGCTGCATCCATTTCCACTTATATTTCAGTTTCTAACACTCATAGATAGGTCAAAAATATAAATTTTTCATTTTAGACTTTTTATGTAAAAAATTTCTATGTAAAAACAGAAATTGTTTTGACAGTTTGGGTGTGTTTTGCAGCATTTCCAGCAAGCTTTTGCTTGCTGTTTTTTGCAGGTTCTTACCAGATCTAAGGGGAGATGCTGCTCAAATCCACTTAGAAGACTTCCCCAACAGCCATTCTTGGTTGGGTAACTTTCTTTCAACTCTTCTCCTTGTAAATCTCACTTTTCTTCATTATTTCATTCATTTTTTGTGTAAATAATAACAAACTAACATAGATAGTTGCCTACACCTTGGGGAGACGTCCCCAATATCGTAAGGCTAGAATAGTTTGCTTTCATTTCAAGCATTTCATTCATTCATTTGCTTCATTTTAAATAATTGGTTAAGTTATCAATAACCCTCTTTGGCCAACAATGGTAGGCTTGCCTCCACCTTAACCATTGTAAGTGGTTTCTTTTCTCTCTAAGTTTTTATTTCATATCTAATAAGTTAATGTGCCGGCACCTTAGGAGAGTAATCCCCAAAATCGCAAGGCCTAAGGGAACCTATCTTTCTTTGATGTCTATATGCTCTTTAATACTTAAAATGATCTAGATAGTCATCACACCTAAGTTTCCTTTCATCAAGTTTATTTCATATGCTTATGTTTTATTGCTAATGGTTTAATAATTTATGATCTCTCTTAAGGCTAAATCTATTAGTTATCATAAGTTATTTTGCTTTTCACTTTCTAAGCATATGGTTATCTAAGTCATGGTTTTAAGATCTTAATCATTATCTCGTTTAATCTTTATTTCTCAAAGCACATATGTCATTTTAATGGTTAAACACCTACATGGATAAGCAATCTTACATCTTAAAGTTTCTTTACACTTTCATTGAGGCAAGTTGTTCTTGCCCATTATTTTTGCAAGTTGGACAACTAAATGGTGATGTGATGCTATGATGTTTATTTTTGCTTAATGTCCTTTTCATTCGTGTAATACTTTGTGGTCTAAGCAAGTACACTCATAAGCTTTACACTTTCAAGCATATCTTTCTTCACATTTAACTTGCAAATCTACATGTGGAATGGTTGATGATTAATTGGAACATCTATTTGCAACAATTCATTTATGTCTTAATGTGTTAATGCTCTTTAATTCGCATCTTGCAAACACATTTTAAATCAACTTTTTCATTTCGGCCATACGCTAAAAAGTGAATTTTTAAGGGTCTAAAATACTCCTAAAAGCAACCCAACACACTAAAAGACCCACCCGCGGGTCATAATAACACTTAAACAACTTTTAGGGGCTTTATTCAGCCATCTCCACCATCTAAAACGGGTTTGAGGAAAACAACCGGAAGGAAGTGGCGAGAGGACGTCCGTGATGATTCCGTGAGGGATCCCTTTCCGGGAAGTACTCTTACTTGTCGAATTTTAGTAGAGCTAGAGTGTGGGCCTCGTTGTCTTATTATCTTGAGCACCAGGCAGTCATTTTGCCAAGGGAGGTTTAAAGCACAAACATAGTTTGGGGGAGGGAACATAAAATTAATCTAACTTTTAAACAACTCCTTAAACATCTAGTTGCGTAGCTCATTCATGTGTGTTTGGGGGACATAGATGTATGTATGGGAAAACACATTGAATGTAATTTCATGCTTATATCTTTCTTGCAATTTCATGGTGAATGTCTTTGATGTTTTATTGAGCAATTAGGTTAAATGTGGATGTCTTGACTTGCTTTTGCTTACTTGTGGTGTGAATCAAGAAGAGTTGAGTATCCCACTTGAGGGCATCACTTTCTTTGATTCTTAGCGAGTGCTTTTGTGGTTGCCGGTGAAAGCGGTCCAATAGAGTAAGTGTGCTATTGGGGCATGCTTGGCTAATGTGTTGATCTCACTTACATTTGTGTATCTTTGTATCTAGTTGTGAATTGTGTAAACATTGTAACATTTGTAGCTCTTTTGTATAATTGTAATCTTTGGTTTGGGTAGTTTCAAACTTTTGCCTTAAACATTCTTGTAATAAACCCCTCAAACTTAGTTGACCCATTGCTTAACCTTAGGCACTAGTCTTAGTTGACTTGGGAAGGGTTGATTCACATATAGAATAGACTTTCACTTTGCATTTGCTTTGTCTTTGCATCATAGGCTAGTTTCCTTACAACCTTTAACAAATTAAAACTAACTCCTAGAACCTTAAACACTAAAAATCAATCTAGTAACAGGGACTACCCCTTGGCTTCCCTAGGAGTAAGCCCTAGACGGAAGAGGTTGAAGTCAAAGTGACAACGTGGACATTGAACCTAGGCATTGTGTCTCAGAGGACACACACTAAGTGAGCAAGACTTAACTCCCGTTAGCAAAGTGTGTGTGGGGCTGACAGGGCCTACTGACGTCACCTTGTATCCCTATGACGTTACATGGAGGGCTAGGGCATGACGGAGTTTCATGGTTTGATGATGATGTGGCATGATTTGATGGAGAGGAGGACATTTGTTTTGCATTGGAGCACTTGAGGACAGAAAATGAGACCTTTGGAGGCCCAACGACCTCACTTAGAGGCTAAAATGTCTCTCCTAGAGGACTTACGTCACCCTTTAGGGCATGCGTCACCCCTAAAAAGGGATTTACTTTATGTAATATTTTAATTTTAAGATGTAGGCAGGACAAAGAGTGTACTCCCTAATTTCATGTTGACATTTCGAATTGTGGACAAATGGTTTTAGGTGACCTCGTATAAATAGAGCTCACCCCTTTGTCATTTTAAACATAACTCACTTGAGAATTACATATTGTTGGTTCAACTTTTTGCCCTACTTGGCAAGAAGTGGCGCTATCTTCTTGGTCTCTTTTGGATTCTAGTACTTGTCTTTTGGTAATGGAAAGCTAGGCGCTACCTCTTAGATGCTTTGTTCTTTCTTTGTGGTGGAATATTCTTGGTAGATAAGGGTTTTACTTTCTATCTTTTGGAATTGGTAAGGAATTTTACGCATATTGTTGTTATTTCTTCTTGTTTCTATGGTTATTCTTGTCTAAACCCTTGGAGGAGTATGGGGCATACACCCTCCACAAAGATCTATCATTTTTGTCTTTGGAAAGTTATTTTGCTAAGGTTGCTAGGAGGGTAAAAGGGATTACACCCTCCTAGATTTTTATATCTTTAGTTGTTTGCTCTAGGGAGTAAAAGGGACTACACCCTGTTGACCGCCCTATTTATTCAACTAGGGGTCAACTCCATGCTATGAAGATATGCATCATCAAATGCTAATATGTCTTCGAAGATAGTTTGGTTCTACTAGGTAATTTATGCCTCCAACACAAAAATTTTGTATGCTTGAATTTCTGCACGCTTGTGTGGGTTAATAATGTAATAGGTATGCATGGATCATAGTTAAATTTGGTACCTTGGGATGTTTTTTCATTGGGAGAGTTCTTTCACCAAGGGTTTTTTATAATCAGGTTATCAGTTGGGCTTTTAGAAGCTGGTTGATTTCCAACCAAGGATTTTTCCCTCCCACACTTACAATAATTTCCTCAAAGTGGTGAAACTGACGTTCTAATGGTCTCATCAACTGGTAGCTATTATTTAGGAATGATGTAATGACCATGCAAGACATTGTAGAAAGTTTAGCGGAATTTAAAGTCCAGGAGTCTAGATGAGTTTTAATTAATTAAATTTAATTAATTTTACTTTTCCTAAGGTTAGGATTTTAATTATTTAATTAATTAATTGTTTTTGAGCAATTATTGTAAAACAAGACCTTTGGGTTTTTTGATAGGAGTATTTATTGCTAAAAATAAATGGAAAGGCACCCCTACACCCATGGACCAAGTTTCAGCTCGGTCGAACAAACTTAGCTAGGTGTTTGTCCACCGGGAGTCAAAGTCAGTCAAAACACAATTTTAATTGCTAAGTATGACATTGCAGAAATATGTCAAAGTTTGTAATTTTGAGTTAATGGGTAAATGTTAAAATGGCAAAAGGCAAGGGGCAGTTCACGACCTACACAACCCACCTCCTAACCTTTTCTCACCCCCTAACACTTTCACTCACTCATTTCCTCACACGCCCCTAGGGAAGTGCGCCCCCTCACATAGAAACTTTGAAATGTCATTTGAGTGATGGTGGGGCCCCTCCCGAGGTGGTGTAGCCCTTCTAGCCACCCCTCACCCCAAACCTTGTCCCCACATGCCAACTCCCATGTCCACCTCATCAATCCCTACCAAAACCCTAGATGGTGCACCCCTCTCCTTGGGATGCTCTCTTTGGCTTGATTATTGACACTTGGAACTCATCCAAAAGGGGTGACCTTGCCTCTCCAAGCATAAATAGAACCTCTCCTCACTCCGTTCATTCACCATTCTTTGAGCTAGTGTTACTATACTAAATTTTTCCCCAGGACTCTTGCTCTTGTCATCTTGTCATTTCACTCATTTGCTCTTGAGAGTCTTGGAGCAACTTGTTTCTACAACACTCTCACCTTAGGTGTGAAGCTTTGGAGAACTTTGAACCATCAAGAGTATTATGTTTGTGTTCTTAACAAACATGGGGTAGTCTTGTGATGTTTAGGTTTCTTGTGTAGCATTGAGTAAGTCTTTAGCAAAGTAGTTTGCTAGGTAGATTAGCAAGAGTATTCTTCTTGGTTTATATAGGTTGGATAGCTAATTATCTGAAGTATTTCATGTTATTAGTCTATTCATGCATATTATCTACTTCCATGCTTCACATTTTTTCTTGAGTTTTGGGTTCACTCCAAGGGATTTGTTGGAAAAGCCTCAAAGTAGTCTTCCCTCCGATATTCTCAAACTCTAGTTTCTTTAGTCTATATTTACGTTTCATTTCATCTCATATTTAGGTTAGTTAACTTTCTTAGATAGGTCAATTAAATCTTATTTTACTTGGGTAATTTTATGTGAAAAATTTCTACGTAAAAGGCGAGAAATTTTCTTAACTTTTGTCACCGTGTTGTGCGGCATTTTCAGCAAGCATTTGCTTACTAGTTTTTAGGAGTTCTTACCAAAACAAGGGGATATGCTGCTGAAATGCATCATGCTTACTTCAAAGCTTCCTCACTGGTTGGGTAACTTCTCTTCTATCTCCCATCTTTCACCATTAGCCAGAAGCCCCTGGGAAGTTCCTTGAGGCTTGCATTCTATTATCGTATTTTCAACCATTGTAAGTTTATTTTGCAAAGCATTTGTTTCCTACACCTTGGGAGAGAGATTGGCTCACCCAACCCCCCAAAATCGTTGGGATAAAAGTTAGAATTTTTCATTCATTTGTTGGTCTTTTGCCCCACTTGTCCATTAGGACAAGGTTGTGTGGCTAGACAATAATAAGTGTTATTTATTTTACAACCCTCTTTGGCACAATATTGGTGGAAGCAACCTCCGCCTTGTGCCATTGAGTGGTTTGCTATTTATTTCCAAGTTTTTTTCATATAATTGCCTACACCTTGGGAGGAAGTAACCCCCAAAAATTGTATGGCTAGGATGTTAATGATATGTTGGTGGTTAATGTGATCTAAATGGATTAAAATGCTTTAGAATAGTCATCATATGCTATAACATCTAGTTTAATTCCTTAAGGCATACTCATATCTTTGATGCTTTGGTTTATTTCTTGTAAGTATCTCTATTGTTTAGCATGATGTCTCAAATGGAGTAGAGTACACATGTCTTGAAGCTTTTTCCTTTACTTGCAAAATGTCTATGGATATGTGAATGGTGTAGAACTTAGATCTTAATTTCAGCAAGTCTTTTATCTACTTAACACATTTCATACATGCAATAGCACACATGGTTAAGTGGTGATAGTTTCCTTATTTTGTTGTAATTGTTGACAAGTTGTTCTTGTCTTTTACTTGCTCATTTCCTTTTCAAATTCATATTCACATGATCAAGTAAGTGATGGAATAGATGTTTAGATTTGACTTTCTCACATGTTTAGATATTAATGCGTGCTCTCTTTTCATGTCACAACACACTTCATAACGGTCACTTTAAGTTTTCGGTTTGGGCATAATTCACTATTTTGGGCACCCACAAAAGTCATCTAAAACACTCATAACACATCTTAAGACTTACCATAAGTCATAATAACATTTTAAACAACTTAGGACCTAATTCCACCATCTTCACCATCTAGAACGGGTTTGAGGAAAACAAGGAGGGTAGTGGCAGGGGGTATCTCGTCAAGCGCGAGGTGTGTGTCCTCAGGGAGAAATGCACTCTTACTTTAGAGTATTTGTGAAAGCTAGGGTGGGCCCTGGTGCCTTATCCTGACATCAGCGGTTATTTGACAATAGGAGGAGGAGGGATTGAGGTTCAACACTTAGTTAGGGGGAGAGCAAATAAAATTTATCAAATTTTAAACAACTCCTAACCACTTAGTCTCCTAGACAGTCTTTACTTTGGCATTTTTTGGGATGGTTGTTTAGAAGTCTATCTGCAAACACATTTACATTTCTCAATCTATTATGCAATCTTGTGGTTTAAAATATCTAAGTGTTATATCTCTTGAGCATTGATTTTCAAAGTATTTACATCTTTTCAATTCATATTCTTTGTGGTGTGATTCAAGAGAAGTTGCACATCCCATTTGGAGGTATCATCTTGTTGAGTCTTAGGGGTGCTTTAGTGGTTGTCATTGAAAAGCGGTCCAATAGAATAAGTGCTATTGGGGCATACTTGGCTTGATGAATGATTTAAATGGTTTGATATATTTTGCTCACATTCAAAACACTTGTTATTATTGTGCATTTGTATCTCGTATCCTTGTAACATTTCTTATTCTTTATTGTAAGTAATTGTGTCTTTGTTGTGGGGTAGTTGTAATCTTATACTTGTAATCTTTGTAATCCTTTGTAATTGAACACCCTCAAACATAGTTGACCATTACTTAATCTCTAGGCACTAGTCTTAGTTGACTTAGGGAAAAGGTTTGATTGACATTTTAAAGTAGTCTTGCACTTTGCATTTGTTGATTTGCTGCTTTAGCATCTTAGTTTAGTTTTCCCCCAAGCCTTCTCACAATTTAAAACCAACTCCTAGAACTTCAAAGTTAAATCACATCTAGCAACTAGGGTCTAACCCCCTTGGCTTCCCTAGGAGTAAGCCTAGAAAGAAAGAGGTTCAGGTCGAGGTGGCAGTGTGGACTGGGAACCTAAGCATTGTACCTCCAAGGACATACTAAATTGGTGGTCTTTGTTCCGTCTACAGAAGTGTGTGTGGAGTTAATAGCAACCCTAAAGTAACAAATCTAGCCCTTACACAAGAGACTCCATAACCAATTAGGTAAGGCACTAATCTACTTACATTGGAGATATAAAATCATTGCAATGGGTATACATGAAAGTTGGAACACAATTGTTTAAGTTGGAAGTTATTCCTCATGCTTAAGGCTTTCTTGTGCCCTTGAAGCGTAGCCATTAGGAACTGCAACAAACTCATCTAAATCTCTTCATTTACTCACTATTCTACCAGAGAATTTACTTGTAAGCCTTGAGTTATTCTAGTTATTTGGGACGATTCTTGGGTGGTTTACTTCTTATTTACGTGGATTTAGGAATTTGTTGTTAGCCCAGCAATTGTTTTACTCACAGTCATTTTAACTGTTACAATACCCCTTTGACCAACATCATATAACAGCCCTCTAACATCATCAAAATCTTTCTATGATCATTGGAAGTTTCTCTACTCGTTGTTAGCTTTATTTCCAAAGTATCTTGTACATGATTTTGATTGACAATTTGCACCATTTGTCATTACTTGTTCATTCATTATATATAATATATATTCAATACTGCTGCAATTTGGGACGACAAGGTTTCATGCTGATCCCCATTGTTTTAAGGCTTGGTTTATCACAATTTATCTTGTTCCGGGCAAGGCTAACACTAGTTTTTAGGTACAGACCATGGCTCCCATTACCCTTTCTAAGTCTCTTTCTCAAAGCTTTTTCTCCACTTCAAACTTGACCTATAGGGGACTCACTCATCATCATCTCATTTCCATCTCAATCCCCTAGGTCCGCAGGGATTCCCCAGCCAGTGATTTCATCATCACTAAGCAGTGTCAATCTAAGGTGGCGGTGGGGGTACTCCTGGTATACACTTCCGTGGATTGGGTTGAGCTTTGCCCAAGCTGATTGTGCGATAAGGGTTCGTCAATGTTTAGTTATTTCAATGCAAATCAAGCTATCTGATGTTTGAATTGCGCAATGCAAATCAAGCTCTCCAGGTAATGGAAGTGGTCTAACATCTGGTTTAGTTGGGTCTTCTTAACAGATTTAGGCTATTTGTGTTTTCTTCTCCTCGACATATTTGGACTACTTGGGGTACATATGAACCTGAATAATAATCATAGATCTCGCAAGTCTATATGCAAGGGATAGCATAGTTATTGGAATTGCAAAACAAATACACATATAAGTAGCAGTAAAGACTAAACAAAAGAAAACCCTATAAGATTTAGTTGAGATGCCTTTAACAATGTGCTGTCGCCATGTGTAAGATCTGACCTCTACTTGGAGCATGAATGGAGAGCTGACAGGTTTTCATAATTCACCCCACTTTTCTAGATGGTGGTTTTGTTAGATCCTTTGGGATGCTTTGGAGAGTGCCCGATTTTGTTAGATTTTTTTGGGTGAGTAAGTGGCTAGGTCATCAGAATTGCTATAAGCGAAATAGTAATTATATATGCCATTTTGTTTAAAAATTCTAAATTATTGTGAGAATGTGAGTGCCAAATACGCACGGAGTTACTTTTCATCCCTGTCAAAATCTACAAAATAAAAAACACCGGGTTCAAAATGGAATGATAAGAATCAAAAAGAATTTGAAAGACCAAACGGGTACCTTCAAGAGAAGAGAGCAAGCTCGAACATGACCATTTCTGGAAGCATAATGCAGCGGAGCATATCCAGAAGCATCCTCAGCGTTTACATCAACCCCCTTCGAAATCAGCCTCTCCATTCGCTCCAAATCACCTGTCATGCTGGCACTGCCCAGACTTCGGTGAAAATCCATTTCTTCCAGAGATTGCTCCACTCCATAAGCATTTCTGCGACAGCAATTGCATTCCTGACCATGGAAATTATTCCTCCCGCCATCTGCCATGGTCAATTATTCGGGAAAAAAATATCACTCCCGCTTTGAAAACACCGTTTAGCTTTGCAACGGTCCCTCGCTTTATAATCGCTTAAAGCTTTATAATCAGTTGATTGTGTGGACTCTATCATCTCTTCAAACTTGTCCGCTATTTGAACAAGGGTTGCATGGCAGCTTAGTCCCTGCCAAGTAGATTTCAAAATGGTTTGGAAATGGAGATGATAGGTAACACCTTATAATTATTGATGATAATGATTACTATGAAACATGAACAATATGTTAATTAGAGGCTAGTTTCATAGTCTTAAAAAGAAATCAATTTGTAAGATTTTAAATGAAAAAATTAACACTCATAACTATACGTTACAAATCCACGGATGGGGTGATAGTCGCGGAATACATGGCGAGGAGCTAAGGCAGCGCCGCGAGCCCGACATGGCGAAGGCCATATGACGGATTCGTAGCAAGCACTACCGCCACCCTCATGCATTTAAATCTCCCCTACAACATCCTAGGCACCATTAAACCTGGTGCGCCTCCCTCCTCTTGCTGTCCCCTCTATGGCTAATCTCGGTGAGCAGCGCCTTTACTCTGTGCATGCAATTCGGCTTTCATCTCTTCCAATCGCGAAGCAATGCCTCATTCCAGCTTCCCTCCTTCTCTGCGCTCTCCACTTGGCGGTTTTCTCCGACTCCTCCTAGATCCACGGAGTTCTCCCCTGTCAACCTTTTCCCCTCGGCCGTCGAATATGTGAGACAAAGAGGCCGCCAGGAGGAGCTCACCTTGGCATCCCTTGACCTCAATGGATCTGGCTCGAGCACACCGCACCTTCCCACGGTTGTCCCTGCGCACTCATCCACATTCATGCGTGGTCACGAACAAGAACCACTGCATCACCTCCTCCCCTCCGCCTCGGCTTGAAGGTGTTTCAGTTCTCCGCAGGATAGCTTCGCTAGGTTCACTCGGGACCCATCCCCTTGTGGAACCTCCACATCATGGGTGCCTCTGCGGTACCTCAAATTCACCGACCAATGTACGCTGCGGGAGCCTCCCCACTTGCCCACCCTTGGAGGCGCTACCTTTCTATTAGAAGCTGACCCACGAGGGCCACACTCTTTTCCGACTGGAGTCCAGGACTCACAATTGGGGCAGCTTAGCCATTCTCACAGTGGTCTTGAGGCCTCAGGCAAGGCTGGATGACCTTGATTCGATGCGGAGCTACTGGCGGGAATGCCTCTTCCTCCTCCAAATCCCTCACCACCTTCGGGGGCCTTCCACTCCCGCACGGATCGTGAGGAGACAGCCAGGAGCACACTCATGCGGGGCTTTTGTTGGGGAAGGAAACGGGGGCTTCAGTGAGTTGGCGACTACGGGCAACATGCGTGGACATGGGCGTTCGCGGCGGCCGATTGGAGCTCCATGCTTGATCGATGGGAGACACGTGGCCCGGCCAGTTAGGCGGGGGTAACTTCGGACATGCGACGCCAAATGGAATGGAGAGGAGCACTTGTCGAAGAGGAGCCCTGGAGTGAGGAAACCCATGTCACCTGACCAGGTTATAAGACAAGTGTATGACCACTATTGGGTTTTTTATTCATGCTTTTAGTTTATTCTTTTCTCAGCTCTGTTTACAGTTTTATCATCTTTTTGGTAGTCATTTTGATCCCAATCGGTGTTGGTTGGTGGTTCCCCTTGGGATGATTCGGTTATTCTGATCACGACAATGATGAACAATGCAACTCACGGTTTTGAAGGCTCTTTATATATAAATTCTTACAAAAAAAAAACTATACCAACACAAAGAAGATTGGAATTCAGAGAATTCGACCTAGACTCACAAAGAATGGAGGAAGACGTGTTGCTCCATGACACTTAGTTTATAGATTTGTCATATGTTGGCCAGGATCTCTGACCACATTTTACTTTTATGTGGATGTTGTATAGTTTTTGGGATTAACCTAAATTTCCTTCCAATTAAGTTAAGCTATCCAAATACAAATTGCATTTTAAAATATTCAATTTTTCTTTTTGAAAATAAACCTTTCAAATTTGATAATACATATTTTATATAATATTTTATATAATATTTTTTATTATATTACATAATAAATTATAATCTAAATAATATATTAGATAATAAATATAATATAAATATAATAATGCATAAAAATAAATACATAGTACAACTTTTTATATTAAGATGTGGTGATTGGTGAAATTCATTGATTATGTAATTAATTGTACATGTTGAGAAGACGTGAAGGGGGCAATAACATTTTCAACTCTATCAACCAATTAGAAATGAAAAAACACAAAATATTTTATTATATCAAAATATATATTTGTTTTATTATATTAAACATTACATTGCATACACAAATTTATGATAAAAGTCAAATTAATGTCACATCAAAACACTCATGTATTTACTATAGTCCATGGAAGAGGGACTAATAAAGGGTTTAGTCAGTGAAACTGGTTATAAATTTGGAGTTGTGTATGAATTTGAAGACGCTACTTTTTGAAGGTTGTGCAAGGTTTTCTTTTATTTTCTTAAGTTTTTTATGTAAAAATTTGAATGTAATTTTTATTAAAAAAATATATATATTAATATAAAACAATTTGAGAGTTAAAATAGTAATGGTTGTTGAATGTAGCATGTTTTCTTATTTATATTTTTTAAAACTTAACTTGTATTTATCTTACAACTCATTAATATGTGGATGGTGAATTGTCTTTGTCAAAATTTAAGAGAAGGTAGACAAGGCATACTACATTTAGTATGTGGATGGTAAATTGTTTTTCTCAAAATTTAAGATGGTGTAGACAAGGCATACTACATGTCTCAATGGTGTTGTCTAAATACATTCTCTGAAATGTTTTTAAATTCGAATGCAGATATAAATTTTACCTTGAAATCATTATTTTTATTGTTTAAATCCATTTAGAATCTTGAAATAGATTGATTATGCATGTTGAAAAAACCCTAGGGCACTCAAATTATATAGAAAATAATCACTCAAATCTATGGATCCTTTCATTTCTCATTGGATTCGGGCAAATGTCCTAGGAAAATATCGTCGGAAAAGGGTCATTCCATAGAACGTTTAGACTACGGCCTTGTGACTTGTCTATCCGCTGGTGACATAGCATGATGCAAAGATTTGGATGATTGGGAACAACAAAAACTACGTCTAGGCCCTTTCCATCTTCTCCATATTTGCTCATGAAGGCATAGACCCTATAATTAGAGAGTTGTAACTTGGTTAGCTTAAGCTATAGTAGTGAGGAGAAGAGCACTACGAGCATGGAAAGAAACTCGCCACCTAAAAAATTACTAATGATAATAGTAACTTCAGTGGAAGAGAATTGTATGGTAGGGATATTGGCAATTACAACAGTGCCAACAGTTTAGACCTTGCAATTTGTGGATTTGAAACAGATCGAGGTATTTCCCTGTTCTAACTCTTGCTCATGTTGTTCTCGAAGATTCGATTGCAAGTGTTGACTAGGTATCTCCATTTTGTGTAGAACGGCAATTGGTTTCAGAGGTAGATATTGTAGTTATAGATGATTCAAATTTTCTTCCCTCTTTGATCCCTGACACTAGTGGAGGTAACATTTCCAATGGAAAAATTGATGGTCTTATAAATAACAATCGTATTCCACCTTTAGCCTATGTCTCCATTCTCTAACAATAGACCATGGATAGAGGACATCATGGTAGTTGTGTTGGGGTTTTTCTCTCTTTTGTGTACAATTTTTGGAGGTTGCATTGCCAACAATTCACAAAAATGTAATGATAGTGCCCCACTATATCTCTTTGGAGTATACAATGGACATGGAAGTGCCCAAGTGAGATTTAAGTTATGTTTTCTCGATGTCGACATTCTCTACTTGTGCTTTGTATTACAGTGGAAGCATGGCCATGTCATTCTAAGACAATCGACCTCGCAAACCTTCTTTGAAGAATTAGCGTGCCACAATGCTCACATATATAGAGGTTTTGTTTGTAGCTTCTACTTATGTAAGATGTTTTGGATTAACTCTATTTGATCGTGATCTTGGCTTTTGTTACTTATCAATGGATTAACTCTATTTGATCGTGATCTTGGCTTTTGTTACTTATCAAAGCCAAATGGTGTAATGGTGGCTTCAGTTCAACTAAGCATGTGAATTTCTCATGGTTGAGAACATTTCTTTCCTTTGTTGAGAACAACTTGAGTGGGCATAATGGTTAAGAACATGTGTTTCTTCCTAAGAGGTCACAAGTTCAAATCCAGAGGGGGGTAGGGTATGTATACATCCGTAGACATGCATACCTCCATAGACTTTACCAGTCAAATCGTTGGGCGGAAGGGATCCCTTGTCCCACAAACAAGGAGGTCTCATACACCAATTTGGTGTCTGGCTTGGTCATGACCTTAAAATTAGATTATTATTATTATTATTATTCTAAACAAATATTATTTGTTTTCCATGAAATTTTATTACTGAAGTTTCATTTCAACATAAGGGACTTACCTGGCTTTAGTTTTTGTCTTTTAAGTTTTGGGGGTTTGGGTTTATGGGTAATGGATGTCACAGGTTGCAAAAACTAGGTGGATTGTAGTTTTGGGCGGGCATTGAAAAGAAGGATGACCATGTGCTTGTTCCTTATTTGGGTTATGTAACAAGAATTTATGATAGTATGTGCTTGTTTTCTCATTCAAATATGCAACACGATAATTCTTGGATTTAATTGATCTCAGATGCCTAAAAAGATATACTTTTATGTTTCCAGTGCTTGTAAAGTTTGATGCATTGTAGATTCATTTTTAAAGAACTTTTTTTGATTCATTTTGGATTCAATTCACCGTCTATGGTGTTTTGAGAGCATACGAGATTTCACTTTGGCTTTAAGTAAGTGCAATGGATTTGAGTTGTTCATGTTCATTAGTTTCCCACGTGCTCATCATGGTTTAAAATGTTCATCATTAGCTACTCACATGTTCAATGTGGTTTGGAAGATCTGCAGTTGTCAATCACTTATAAATTTAACATTAGCCTTTTTTTTATTCTAGTTATTCCAATGGCAAGTGCAAAAATCCCTAAATTTTCATAAATGGGTATTATGATAACCTTGTTTCAACTTTTAGTCATTGTACTTCATGGTGGTTTTGGTTTGCACAATGGTCATGGCAATAATGAGGCAAGTAGCTCCAGTGGAATGTGGTAATAATGAGGCAAAGAAGTGGGTTCATAGTCTTAGCAAAATGTGACTATTGTTGTTTCCTTCTTAATTATGAGACTACTTTTAAGGCATATTTTCCTTCCTGGTTGAATTGATCTGGGATGCCTAAAAAAATCTACATTTATGTTTTTAGTGCTTGTAAATTTGATGCATTATGGGCTCGTTTTAAAGAACTTTGTGTGATTCATTCCAAATTCAGTTCACCATCTATGACATTTTGAGAGCTTAGGGGCCTCAACTTTTGCTTTAAATACATGTAATGGATTTGAGTTGTTCATGTTCATTATCTACCCACATGCTCATCGTAGTTTGAAAGGTCTATCATTAGATACTCACATATTTGTTTTGGTATGGAAGGTTTGCACTAGTCAATCACATACAAATTTAACATTAGTCTTTGTTTTTATTTATTTTAGTTATTCTTGCAAAGAGAATGTAAAACGAAATACAACTTTGAAAATAATGGAATTGTGAAGCCATTCATATTAGTATGGTATAAAATAAAATGATAAGTGCAAAAAAACCAAAATTACAAAAAATGGGTATTGTGATAACCTTGTTTCAACTTTTCTCATTGTACTTCATAGTGGTTTTGGTTTGCATGGTGGACATGGTAATAACGAGGTAAGTAACTCCAATAGAATGTGGTAACAATGAGGCAAAGAAGTTGGACCATAGCTTTAGCAAAATGTGACCATTGTTTTTTCCTTCTTAATTATTGAGACTATTTTTAAGGCATATTTGCCTTCCCTCGAGGTGCATTAAAATGGCATAATTATCCCTTTGTAATGCCAATGTGCTTTTGTAGTCTTAATTTACATTGCAATCTACATATTGTTTGAGTTTAACTTTTTGAATGCAATATGCAAACAATACTTAAAGTTTAAACATGCTTCGTTTCTTTGTAATAATGTAGGATGAGCGCCCCAGATGGGGTGCCACGCGATCAAGCTACCACCAAGGTCATGAGTCATGTTGAGGCCTCCCTTGTCCACCTCGAGAACGACGATCGTTGACGATCAATAACTCTAAACCTACCTTCTCCCTTGGCTCTCCCTCCAAATGGAGCTAGTGTTAAATCTCTCTCGTGTGAAGGGGATGGGATTCAAGTTCCACAGTACTGCACTCTAATGATTGACTTCTTTATCATGATGGCTTCAACGAACATTTCTTATCCCACTTGTGCTCATTCTGGTCAATCCTGGTTTCCACTTTCATCCTTCTATGTCTCTAGTCTCTCATCCATGTTGTGAATTTTCCTTTCTTCCTCTCGAGACTCCATCTTTGCAGACCCTGGGTTGATTTCATGTCTTGTGAATGGGGCAAGTCGAAACGCGCAAGTGGTAGTCATTCTGGTCTTTGTGGTCGTGGTCACAGTACTCATCGGTCGCGTGGCACTGATTGTGATTGTTTCTGTTATACTGCAATGGTTCACCAGACCGCTCTCCCTGTCTTTACTGTCAAAGATGTCAAACCATTCCTCAACCCTCCTTCATCATCCAACCGCACTATCCATGTTCCCAACTCTGCTAATGCCTCCAGCTCCCAATATCCTCCCCCCCCCCATCCTAGATTCACTAAGGCTCAGCACAACCTCATACGAGCACTACGCAGGGACAATGATGAATAAAAATTCAGGAAAGACTTGATGGAGAAAAAGTTGGGCTAGCTCTTGGACTCGGGCGCGGAAGATCCACAACGATGAGGAACTACTTCAAGTTTTTATGGTTCCCCAATGGCCAGAATCGTTCGGGCATGCTTTTCCTCGTAGTTATCTTAGTAAATAAGTTCCCATTGCTTGTTCTGTTTTGGTCCTCCTAGATTTTGTATGGCTAGTCAAATCTCAGGGCCATATTTTTTGGTATGTTCATAGGCCCGGGCCGATTTATTTCAATTCAAACTCTGTAACTATGTCTTTATCTAGCTGCCATAGCCCATTTTTTCAGAACTTTCACACTTGGTGGTGGGGTTGGTTTCCTTTGTGGGCAGCCTCAACACCAGTGTCATTGACTTATTTTGTAATTTCGGCCTATGAAAGGTGATACAAAGTGTTGTCTTATTAAAAAAATAATAATATAGGAAGAGCAACCTATAAATCATTGTTCTTGATCCCCAAAATGTTATACACCATTTACATAATCATTAGTCATTCTTCAAGATGTAGTTGATTTAGACCTATGTGATTGTGATGTAATTATCTTTGTTGTTTTTATAATCTTTATTTATGTATTAGTATGTGGCGTGCACTAATGCAGGGCTTCTCAACCTTTTGTTTCATTTGAACTTCGTTCTCATTGTTTGTCGATCCTTAGATATAATACGGTAAATAAATATATTGACAAAATCTTCGGTTGATACATTATATATGTCGGTGTTCCAAAGTAGTTGCTTAACTAGGGAAGTTGTTTCAATTCATAATGTTGTTGTTGAAGCACGACTAACGTTGCCACTAAGTAAGTTGTTTAGTTATAAGGTGCAATAGTTAATTGCTATGAAATTTATGCTGGTATTTTCTTAGAATTGTAAGCCCGAGGTAAATTATAGGATTGGTGACAACAACACATTTTCCTGTAGTTATATTCTCTACAGTTGCCAATTAATTGGTGGTGGATGGAATAGCAATGTTACATGCCTTGTCACTAACACGTGACCAGTTTAACTTGTTGAAGCTTGACACTCCTTAGAGTTTGTAAATCATGGTATGGAAGTAATATCCACATCTTTTGTAATCCAAACTTCATTTGCATAATTCATTTGATAATACTCTTTAAACTTCTTTGGCAACTAGTTTATCAATCAAGCAATTTGCCTTGGTTGCAGTGGAGTGTTTTTGTGTGTTTACATTATAGGAGGCACTATCAAAGTAGTGGGTGGGTTTTCTTTACTTGACATGGATGAAAATGAATCTTTGGGATATGGAGAGATTTTCTTTAGGATATTATAGGGGCGAATGCATTTACAAGAGAGGTAGTTTAGAGGGTTTTGCAATCAGGAATTATCCCAAACCACCATCTCACTGTGATGGATTGCATTAAAATAATGAACTCAAAGCTAATATGGACACCCAGTTTGCTTTTATGCTTGCCCATAATCATATATACATTGATGGCTTATTTTTCATTGAGGAAGGGGAAGCCATTAAAGAATACAAGGTGACCACCAAATGACTGGAGAGGGGATTAGATATACAAATGTACATCTACATAGAGCCAAACAGTCCAGGTTCCAATGCTTTCTCTTGCCCTAAGTGTTGGTTTTGGTCCCGTACATCTAGTGCTTGATGAGTCCCATGGAAAACAATAATTAGGTTTTAGATTTTGCACTGCATGATCTCATACTATGTCTCTTTACAATTCTTCGATGTCCCAATTTTTTTTACTGCAACTATTACATCATTGAAAATTGCTTACTCTAATTTGAGGCTTGGGTTTAGGATGATTTCCATGAGGATAGTCAAGCGTTTGAGCCTATTGGCTAAAGTGGGTTTCTTGGTTATTTCATGGGCAGAGCCATTGGGTACATTTGCATTCTTCAGTGATGAGAAACATAAGAGAAGAAGTAATGGTGATCCATCTATGACGTGGATCATTCTTGGTGTAGAAATTCAACATTGTTCTAGTTTGGTGATCAATTAATTTGATTCTCCCATTGCCTTCTTTGAAGTTTCTTGCATTAAAATGAAGTAGGCTTCCCATTAGCATTCTTCAAGGATCAAACATGTTTTAAGAAAATATGTTAAAATATAGAACTTGAATGGCATCCCATGAGTTGATTCCCGAATGATGGTATAGAACTATGGGAAGTATACCACTCATACAAGACCAATCAATTCTTGGGCAAAAATTTTCAAAGTGGCTTTAATGTTAGTCATGTTTAACAAAGACATCACATGTTGGTCTTATTCTTAAGCTTTACAATCTATTATGATATCATCTAATCTTTGGAATTATCCTTGTATGTTTGTTGAACATAGGAATCTAAATAGTCTACAGTCTTTTATATCCAACCTGTGCTTTCCAATGCTTGATAGTGTTATGTAAGGGCATATATGATATGAGATTTGTATACGAATTGTCAAGACGATGTTTTAGTAACTTTATTTTATCCTTGACCAAGTACATTAGTTTAAGCATCCATTGCTTAGTACTTACAACTAACTAGAGAGGCAAGAACTCGATGTTAGTCATCATGTCCACATTTCTTACATTTTTGTTAATGATGCTATGTGGTCTATTAATGCTTGTTTTACTTGTTTGGAAGGCATTGGTAAATGATTTTATGTAATTGTCTAGTTGTAAAATTTGCACTTAATCGTCCTTGAATGTACCAAAGAAATATCGTCTTGATGCAAAAGTGGAGGTAATTATGTAGGGGAGTATTTTGTAGACAAAATGCCTAGATTGAAATTATATTTTTTGACAATGGGCATGAATAGCATGAAGGAAAAAAGGGAAGGCCTTGGAACGTATACAAAATACAATTTGGGCATTAGCATTGTGTTGTGTTATTGACACCTACCACATATAATTCTCAATTAGGATTAACCAAGGGTGTGAGAGGTGTGAGAGATGTGAAAGCCTTGCATGCAATGTATGATGAAAATGTTTGATCAAGATTGATACTAGCAAAATGCAAGTTTGGTATTGTATATGTCATTAAATACATCTTCAAACATGAGTTTGTTATAATGCTTTGTATGAATTTGATTTCTAATGATTTTCTTGAGATCAATGATGTTTGGATGATTTTTGGGGCTCAATTCTTTTGGAATAAAAGAGATATTTCTTAACAATTAAGGAATACACACATAAGCATTTTTCTAACTAGGGTTTTTTGTTTTGTTTTGTTCAAGAAGAAAGGAATTTGAAGTGCGGCAACTTAAAGGAAGGGTCAATGAGGTAGTTGCCACTGGAAACAAAGCAGCTACTACAACAAAAGTTGTTGAAACAACCATGCACATATTCTCCTTTCTTGGATATCTAAATACTTGAATTTTGTGAGGAGTGCATGCCAATCAAGTTTTATAACACACCAAACAAAAAATATTTTGGATTAACTTTCATGTAGCATATATCCTCATAAACAACAAAATTCATTCAAGGATCACTAGCATTTCCTAAGATGAAGGCAAAACCCATTTCCATCTTACATAAATAAAGTGGTGGAGTGATTCATTTCAAAGCTTATCTATAACTAATAATTCTTTATCAATTGGTATATTCATGTAGAATTACTTACAATAAAGTGGGGTTTTAATCATTGGCCAAGCTTGCAAGTTTACCACCTGCCAAATGACAGGCTTTCTTCAAAACAAGCTCTCCTGAATATGTATGCATAAGCAAGTAATCACTACTTGGGTTTTTATAAAAAATGGCATACTTATTATGGCCATACTTTTGTTAAATATTTCGTTATGTTTGTGATTTGCTTATTGGTGAATATGTTTTTAACATCGTAAACTCACTGCTATTGAAAATATGGTGTGCGTTTTTCCATTAATTAGACATGTTGCATTAAACTGTCAACCAAGATAATTGATCAATGTATGTCAAGATCACTTATGTATTCACTTAAAACATAAACTCATATGATTGATATATGTATGTCAATATCATGTGTGTAATTTCTTATTGAAGCTACCACGACATCAAGTATGTATCAACAACTTCACTTCATTGATATTTTTGCACAATTAACAATGATTTAAGAATTTATCAATGTTATTGTCAAGGTCAATAAGAAGAGAAGGTACAATAATAAGACCTGCAATTTTGTGTTAAACCACTTCACCTCATTGATGTATTGCACATTTAACAATGAACAACTTGCCAATGAGGTAAATATAAGGGGAGAAATTATCATGGTGGTAATTACAATTTTGTGACCGTGTCATCCATTACTGCAATAAAAAATATTGTTTTTTGCCAAATATGCTTAAATAGATTTAGGAAATTCCCAATGTTGATCGACACTAGTGTGTTCTGCATTTGACTCTAAAAGAATATTTGAAGGCAACAATTGCAAAAAAAACAATCATTGAATTTAATGGAAAAATGAATTATTGTTTTCAAAATGTCTTTTTATGCTTGAAAATGTGAAATGTCAAGTGATAATGTAATGTAGCATGTTTTGTGATAGAAAATGTTTCAAAGACATATTTGTGTTTGCCAAAATATTTGATCATATAAAGAGTTTTTAATAATATACGAGTGGGGAATCCCTCAACAACCATGGACAAGCAATTATGACACCCAAAGTCTAGGAAAATTTCAGATTTCCCAAATAATGAGACAAACAAAAATAGGACATAAGATAGAAGATATTTAAAGTTGTATATTCATTGAGACATTTGGTCATGTCAAAACATTTGCAGCATAGTAAACAAATCATGCTCCTTGAAAAGCATCATATCACAATGAGATTAAAACCATAAGATCATTCAAAACCCTGGGAATGTTTTGATGGGAGAACAACAAAAATAGGAGGTTCAAAGAACAAACACATTTCTCACTAAAGAGAGCATCAAAATGCACATACATAACTAAACTCGAAACCCCTTTGTTCATTTAAAAACACTTTTACATGCAATATGAAATTACAACATAAAATATAATAAATTTAAGAGTTATCCATATGCAATTGAGAAAACAAAAAATAAGCTTCAAAGTTTAGAAGTTGTTATGCAAATTTATCTACAATAAATCCATCTTTGCCTGTGAGTTAACTACGTAGGTCCATGCATAAGAGAAGTATAAAAGAAAACCATGTTTTTCCTTGATAGATACTCTGGGGTGGAAGGAGAGACAACTTAAACTATGATTTTGAGGTTTTGCCTTTTATGTTTTCTATGTTTCATAATTTCAACCAAAGTAACAATAATTTATATAGATAAATAATAAGCATTCTCATGGCATCAAAACATTGAAGTCCGACAAAGTAAGAAGAATAAAGGTTTTCATATAAGTGATATAATAATTAAAACTTGCACAAAACAAAATTGATGTAAATTAACCCAAAGAATCATTAAAAACAAATGTCATGAATGAGAATTATGACTAGTCACAACAACAAGACACACGATTAAATTCACCCCTTGAAAAATAAACTTGGAAAGTAAATATGTCATTTTGACAAACTTGGATAGTAGTGGAAACTTCAAATGTTCTTCTTGCCCTAAATGACAACTAAGCCATGCTTTCATCAAACCTAAATTTTGATTTAAGCAGAGACAACATTGGGCTTTGGAAAAATGACAACATTGCACAAAAATATACAACCAAAATGAAACCTTTCATACATTACATGGTTGATATTTAAAATTGGAAACACGAAGAAAGATTTATATGCTTTTCTATTTGTGGGCACTGTCATTGGTTGTCACTATTATCCACACTGTAGAGACAAGCCTTGTCATTTTTTGATACTTGCTCATATTAGACTTAGAAGAAAATATGTGAAAACATGTTCATATCCATGCATTTTTTCTTGCCCTTTACACAAATGACAATTATACTCATGAATGTCACAATGGAGATAATGGACCCTAAATGACAACTAAACCATGCTTTCATCAAACCTAAATTTTGATTTAAGCAGAGACAACATTGGGCTTTGGAAAAATGACAACACTGCACAAAAATATACAACCAAAATGAACCCTTTCATACATTACGTGGTTGATATTTAAAATTGGAAACACGAAGAAAGATTTATATGCTTTTCTATTTGTGGGCACTGTCATTGGTTGTCACTACTATCCACACTGTAGAGACAAGCCTTGTAATTTTTTGATACTTGCTCGTATTAGGCTTAGAAGAAAATATGTGAAAACATGTTCATATCCATGCATTTTTTCTTGCCCTTTACACAAATGACAATTATACTCATGAATGTCATAATGGAGATAATGGATTTAAATAAAATATGATCTATATAAATTACTCATATCAAGTGCATATGGGGAAATATATATTTATTGTGCAAGAAAGGAACATTCCATTTTGGACGATAAGAACATGGAAAAGTTATAAAACACATAGTAGGGAAACAATTTATATTAATCATTGTAATACCTTAATTAATCTTATATTTGGTGATGAAAATACATAAATAGATAAATGATATGGGGTATTACATATGCTTATATATTCATGCATGCTAATGATTGTGATTTTGTTGATGAATCGTGATAGGAGGGTTCATGATGTGCCATTGTTTTTCTATGCTATGTGTTGGGATTGATAGAGGGTCTGGCGACAAAAATAATATTTCTATGCTATGGTTGGGATCGTCATCCCACCTTCAGGATGAATCAGAGATCGGCTACGTCCTCGAGTGGTGTGTGTGTGTGTAATAATACGGAGCACCGAGCACGCATTGACCTCCGGTAGTACGACTCGAGGCCCATCCTTCTTCTCTCTTCGGCCGGACTTTGTCCCCGCTGCCAGCAGCAGCTCTATCACCATCGGCTCGACTTGCATCGTAAAAGCACTCTTCGCTCCAGTACTGGGTCCAAGGTACCGCGGTATGTGTCAAGTTTGATCGCGTAACCTCTTATATATGTATCATTCTCGGCGACTATGATGCTAACGCTAATTCCTGCCAGACCGCACCACTCTTACCCATTGTTGGGGATGCCACGCAAGGGACCTAGTGTTTGTATTCATGTGGATTTTGGTTAGCCACCGGGGATTTGGTGTGAGCTATCGTCTCATTTCTCCTACCATTCTATCATTATTTTATCTTATCTCCCATACATCCATCCCATTCCCTCTAGTCCGCCATTAGGATGACCTTTGAGGGTTAAGCACTTTGTCCTCAGGAAGAAGGCTAGCACGGGGTGCGGCAAATCGGGTAGAGATAAAAGCCATGGAAATGAAACTTAGAGATGCTTCGGCAAACCCCAAGAAGGCAATAAAAGGCCTTCGATAAGAAACAAAAGGGTAACTGTAAGAAAAAATAAAACAAGATTCAACTAAGAGGGATGGGAGGTCTCATCACGAAGCAGCCCATTATGTTCATGTATCTAGTAGCATGACATTGCCATCATCCTGGTCACCACTGTGGTAATGAATCTTTGGTTGTATTGCCGCGGAAATGAGGTCTCATCACGAAGCCTTTTACTATTTCACAAATACCAAGGTAACAACACTCGTTTCACTGGTCACCACGCCAAGGCAGTTGTCCTCCTCGGTCGCATCTTTGAAGTGTTGAAAGAAAAAAGTAAATAAATAAATAAAAGCAATAAAGGGATTGGAAAAGTGCATCCATGACGAGTAAAACTCACCTCCCATAAAGCAAGGCAACCTACGCATACCCCAAATTCCTAGTCTTAATCGTGGTCGTGGACATCCCTAGACCATATCAATAATAATTTCATGAACATGGTTTTGTGAAATGATCCTTCCTCAAACTTCTCCTTGTCGATATTAGCCCAATAGGTTATTCTATTTCGTTTCTTCAACTTTGTATAGTAGATATGTGTGTAGTTGTCTTGTCTTGATGATATGCTAGGGATTTTATACATATATTTGATAAATTCATGATGAAATATACTGACATTGCTATGATCCCGGTGGACCGATGTGAGCCCATGATGAAGTCTTTAATGTGCGTGGACCATACCGATACAGACAGTGTACCAAAGGGACCTACATGGGATAAGGATTAAATTGACCTTCTTTGGGGTCAAGAGCTCCATCGATGGTCATGGGATGGCAGAGTAAGTAAATCGCCAGCATTTTGTTTTCATAAGCAACGAAGAAAGAAGGATCGCCCACCTATTATTACCTCGCGAGTCTCGACCTAGGCCCACCAACGCGATGGATGTTTGTTTCATAGACGTGTGGATGTCACCTGGGAGAGTTGGATGTTGTCTGGAGTGTGTGGTAGGGTTTTGAGGTCATTTGGCATGTGTGGTAGATTGGAGGAGCCCTAGAAGGGGCCAACGTTTATTTTCTGGATGTTGTACTGGCTTCGTGGCACAACGCCTCCCTCGAGAGGGTTTGATGTCCCCTTTAGTCTTTGGTTAATATTTTATGACATTTTTCCTCGCCAATTAATGTAAAACAATAGTGTAAATTTTGTAGTCAGTCTTTTCGGTTGTTTTAATGACCCAAAATTTAATTAAAGGGTCATTGATTGGTATAAATAGAGGACGCTGTCTCATTTTAAAAACATAACATAACTCACTCTTGTGAGATCTACCCTTTAGTCTTTTTTGTCTTGGTATTTTGCCTTGGAAGTGAGGCACAACTCTTGTGGGAGGACTCCTTTTCCTTTGGCATTTTATGGTGTTTCCCATTGGAAGTTTACAACTAGGGTTTGCATTCTATTTTCTTGATGGTTTTTAAGTATTTTTTCTGCAAAACTTTGAATGAATGGTTGTAGTTTTTTTTTTTTTTTTTTTTTTTTTTTTTTTTTTTTCTTGCATTTGTTATTATATTGCTTAATCTGAAACCCTAAGTAGCAAGCACAATGCTAGGTCCTTGCTATAAGGTCCCTACATGCTAGAGAAACTTATTTTTAGCCATTGATTAAGGAAGATATAGCCTAGCCATTGGTACACTAATTCCCCTTTTTCTAACTTAGCTTTTGAACATAAGTTTAAGAAAGAAGACATCCTAGGCCTAGTTGGATCTGGCCCTGCTCTTAACCTCTAGGCTCAGTTGCTCCGCAACACTTTTCTCTCCTTAGACTCTTGAAAGCCAAAGCCAGCTATCTTTAAAGCAAGAAGAATATTTAAAGAAAGAGTAAGGAGCATGAGGCCTTGCTTTAAGAAACACTTGAATGAGCCCCTTCCCTTAGGGTTTGATTCTAGGGCCCTACCACTGCAACACCATAGAACCTAACTCTAGTCTTTAGATTTTGATCGTCTTGAGATCTTGCCCTTACTTTCGACTCCATAATACCCTAAAGGCACTGGTTTTTCTCTCCAACATTGAGCTTGTTGTGCAAAACAATCTCTTCAAAACTCTTAAATTGAAACCCCAACTAACCCCAACGTCTTCAAACATAGCAGAAAATGATGACGGCATGCCTTCATTATTAAGTCAAAGGTTGATAGAAAATACCGCGGGTTTGGTCATCCAGTCATAGACATTGATATATTGGTAATCTTCATTATCTAATTCTGTACCATTGGCTTTCTTTGTGTATTACACTAACCCTAAAAGAAGTCGACGTCACCTTTAGGATAATACTGACGCAACAACCTTTGTATAAGAGCAATTAATGATATTTAATGTACCATCAATTCAAAGATTGATTATTTTCATTAGAGGCTATATTATTCCAGTGTTCATTTACAAGTAATATTATATGCCATTGTTATTAAGAAAACATTGACTTCGCCAATATTTAACGCTATATATGCTCATATACATTAAAACCTAGATAGTCATCGATCTTAAGGAAGTACCAACCATTATTGTACGTATTAGTTTCAATCGCTGTCTCTTGTCTTGTAAGCAGGTAAATCTCCGGTGGGTTACAATACTTCCTTCAACACCATCCTATCGGTGGTAATCGGGTGAAGCAGGTTCCGCCTTAGCCCCTTGAGAGCCTTCCTTCAAAAACCCCTGCATTTCTGCCTGTGGATGTCTCCCCTGGGCTGCAGCCACCCCAGCCAGAAAGGACCCCTACTGTGGTGACATTAGGTCCCCCAGTTTGAATTCTTTATCCTATAGCCTTGTAAACTTAAATACAACCGAAATGTATAACAGTATTTCGCCACTATATTCATGATAATATGCTATGTGTACTTTGTAATCACTACATGGTATTGCAAATAACATGTGGTTCCATTATATTTACATTGATGTGATGCTTATGATGTCATGTTGTAATTGCATCTCGATTTTTAATGATGATATATTCTTTTGTAAGGATATATTATGATGTGATGGCATGTTGTAATTGCACATGGTTTCGTGTTGATGACATTTCACGATGAGATGTTCTTATGATGTCATGTTTGGGCATGTGGTTTCTTACTATTCTAGATGTTGTTGTGTTCTTATTGGGTTAACTAATTGTTGTTTTAATGTACCATTTACTTGTCAATCTGGTTCGTAAACTTGTGAGTTGTAAATGTTGGTAAAGTAGTGAAGCTAAACTATCCTATTGTTGACAGGTGAAATTGATCGTCCGTCAACTGGAAGAGTGGATCCGGTCCGGGGTTGTCTAAATAACCCAAGCCGTTTGGGATAACCCACCTTGACGGGTTTAGCGGCTCCGTTGGCCGATCTAAGGTCCTAAGAAAACAAAAAGAAAACTACTATAAATTAACTAATCTAAATGAAAAATAACAATTAAAACAAACTAATAAACTAGTCTAACTATTATATATATAATCTACTATCTAATACTATAATAACTCTACGAATTTAAACATCTAAACTACTAACAGAAATAAATCTTATTCACAAATGTACAATATTTACAAATTACAGATTTAAATGAAAACTTGCAAAACTCATTGGTAATCTGTCCTAAGACAGCGAGACTGTTTTTATTTTTATTTTTATAATTTTATGAAAAAGAAATAAACTGAAAACTATCTAAACTAAGCAACTAAACTAATTACTCTAACTACAAATCTAAACTAATATATTTATCTAACCTACTCATATTATACTAACTAATTAACTATTAAATACTAAATAACAAACTAACTTGAAGTAACGCTTTAGGTTTGTCCTGTGTAAGATGGTCGATTCAGCTGTTTGGTGGGAGGAAACCCGCACCAGATTCTCAACGATCTTCTCGCAAACGGGAAGCTGTTGTACTCTTCAGATGTAATTACAGGACAAACAAAACATAAAAATTACAACAATCTTATGATTTACAAATCTTCACAGTTAGATAAATCTGCATGCAAAGATCTATACAAAATGATTCAATTAACAAAGAAGAGAAATCTGTCATTCATTAACTGAAACAAAGTAATTGTTGTACTTTAAAAATAGGAGAGATCAGATAYAKACADCATATAAATCAAATCACAYCAGYATRCAAAGAATTATGATAGCTAAAGTAGTCGATAATTAATTGCCAACTGATATGCAAAAACTTGAAACAAAAGTTTGATATATTGAAAGCGAAAGCTGTTACAAGACATCAACTTTCGTCTCAGTCTGAATCATAAATCCATAATCTGGTTCTCCCACAGTGAGGATGATGATGTTTATTACAAAAAATGACAAGTATTTAAAGACCTTACACAGGGTAAAACATCCCTGTGGAAGTTATCAAAACTGTTTACACAAATCTGGGAAAATATCCCAAGTTTCTATGTCTAACTCAAACTAACAACTTAAAAATAAAAACTACATCACACAAACATCTCCTATGTTGTCACAGCATGCCCAAATTGACCATTGCAATTCGTATGTACCTGAACAAGGACAAGAATAGACAATATTAGAGGATATTTTGTAGATAGAATTGATAAAAATCTAATTTTAAAGACTAGCTACAGAATCTTGCAATTCTGTAGCTGGTCTAAATCAAACACAGAATCGTATTAAAAATCACTTCGAATCTTAAAAAACATATTCAAACTATAAAAAATATTTGATTGCTAAAAGCATCATTCAAATCGACACTTGTATGCAAATTGAACAAACTAAATCAAATGATAACAGAGATGGATGCACTCCGTTTAATTCGTTATCACCAATTTGGGTATACAGAATCGTATTGGATAACCGAACAGTAATGAAATCGTTTTCATAACCAATTGAAATCAACACAAATAGTTGCTTCAGCCATCAACAAGACCACTGTCGTATCCAAACGAAATCAACAGGATCGTTTTTTCAAATTGATAGAACTATATTAAACATATACAAACGACCCAGGCTATTAGCAAATCAAATCAAAACTGGTATGTAAATTGTCACAGATGAAATCGTAATAGGATATGTGGGATTTGTCAAATGTTCGTTATTGCCAATTGGGGGCATACAAAATCTATTGAAAGTCAACGAAATCATCACTTGAATCAATTTCAAAGCGAACTATTAGCCGAGTTTTTTCATATGAATTCAACAGAAATAAAATATGTCGATCTGAACTTAACAAAATCTTTTTTTTAAATTAAAACCAACAGAGCAGCATCAAATCGATTTTTTGACACCAATCCAACTCATACAAACAATAGTGTTAACTCAAAACACGCATCAATCAAATCAAAACGAATCGAAACAGTTTGGGTCAGTTACTATCGTTACAAATCCACGATTATAGTAAGTAGATCTTTTGCATAGGTCAAAGATAATCAAAATCCAAACGAGAATGATGATTCGATGCAAAACAGAGTCGTTTTGATAAATCACAATCAACAGAGTCGTTTTGAGTTTATTAGGAGCAAATGAAACTAATTAAAATCAAACCAAATCAACTATCAAATAGAATTGATTCACAAACAAACCAAACCGAATCGAAACCAATGAATTGCTTATACTAAACTGGGAACGACAAAATCGCATAACCAAATCATATGTTCATTTAATTTTAGCAAAATAAATGTACTGTACAGGATTCATGGCATAACCATTTTTTATAATCAAACTACGAAAGAATCATTTCAAATAATGAAGAGAACTAATCGTAACCCAAAAATCAAATCATTATATTAATTCAAGCCACTCTTGAAACGAAATTAAAATTGAAAATCATACCTGGACAATATGAAACGGCTTCGATTATGATAGTTTGGAATTGACGAAGGCTGTAGCTGATTCGACATTCCTAAATACGATCGAACCAGTGGTTTTCTACTTCTTATCATTAGCTTGAAGCTTGTCCCTTTCTCTTGTCAACATTGTAACTTGGTTTTCCAATGATTTGATTTTCGACTGTAATAAGGGAACGTCGGTATAGTAGCGCTCCAGCCACACATTACATTGGACACACGTTGTCTGCTCGGGCTTCGACATAACAGTCGAGGGTTGGTTAAGATCACTGAGGGTTTCATTAGGTAGCTTGATCCCTGGGTAGCTAGGATTGTTCTTTAGGCAAGGTGGTAAATTAGAAACAAAGTCATAGGGTGGCTTGGAGCACAGACCATGGGAATAAGGGTACTCTCCAGCCAGGAAGCGCTCGATATCAGAGTCTGAGTCTTCGCCAAGGACTATGGGCTTTTGATCAACACTAGGTTTAGGTTTATTCCGGGCAAGTCTCGATATCAATCGAGCATTCTTTTTACCTTTGCTATCGACAGTAGGGTTACCCTTGACTTTCTTGCTCACAGGCTTTTTTACAGCCTCAACCTTGTATGTTATAATGTCGGGTAGGTCGATGTCAGGGCCGAACGAGGGTTTGGGAGAGGGTAGAAGGGCATGAAAAGGCACGGGTAGCCCGACCTTAGTCTCACTGACCACAGACTTGTCGATTTGGACAGACTCTGAATCAACAAAGCCATTTCTAGACAGAAAAGCTTGCCAATTATCGTCATGGAGGTTTAAATGATGAACGACGATGAGTTTAATCAAGCCATGGTGAAACAAGCTGCTGTCAGCCTTCTCGCGTTTGAACCTCTTAGCCATTTTGTAAAGACTACGCTGGAAATAAAATGGCATGTTCAATGGATAACCCATGAAATTCATTAACAGTCGAAGGTGATAAAGAAAAACCAATCCATACCGACCCTCACAGGTCACAAATTGTTTAACCATTATCAAAAGATCATGCCACCTGGGTTTAAGCGTGGAAATATGCATACCTTTGTCACATGATGTGACTTTTCGTGATACGAATAGCAAACGCCATGGCAACTCGTCGACTTTAGAGTTTTTAAACCATCGCTGGCCCGTGGCTGCCAATCCTGTGGCAAAGCTTATGAACTCTTCATTCAGCTCAAGTTGAATGTCATCTACTTTAGCCCTACACCCATCAAAGGTAAGGGCGAATTGTTGTGCAACAAACAGATTGAAACCCTCAAACCTCTGTACAAACGTGAGCCAACCACTATCCTCTAAATCCTTACGGGCGTTATCGAACAATAGCAGGGCTTGACTACTGTTCGGCTCTATTCGCACCACCGGTGCCATAGACAGGAGCACACGGTGAGCAATGTGAACGAGCCAGGGTTTGAATCACAACATACGCAGGGGCAGAACGCTCACAGGCTTACCCAAAACTAGCAGAGGTGAAACAGGGATAGGGGGAAAGACATTAATGACATATCGTGCGAAGGTGGTGGAGCTATTTTGGCCTATGCACAACAGTCATATCCACAGTACAACCGCCGACGCTTATAACTATTCAAATAACTATGCATATGTATTAACAATTATGCCATTTAATCAACCAATGAAATCAATGGTAAGTGGATTAATCATTCGCGCGAGCAATAGTTATACCATAGTTTTAAAACCAAACAAATGAATCAAAACCAATACCAAGTGTTGTATGAAACGATTCATACCAAGGGTTTAACCATAACACCAATGCGTTTTTTATGTAACCAATGTGCCAAGTGAATTGATCAAATAACATGTAAATCCAATCACCAATGCATCACAAACTCAATCACTCATGAAACGAAATTACATAATCAATCAAAGAATGTCAAATAAGTACAAATCAAAAGGTCTTGCCAACTGTATAACGATAAGTGAATTGTAAACGCAGTGGGCATATCGACAAGAATGATAACGACGATTCAGTGACGATTTTAATGCGACTTCGAAAACCAAGTTTTCACGCTTGCAGTCGTGAAAACAAGAAGAAAGGTAAGTGTGTAAATAGCGCAAAAAATAAAAGTGTCGTTTTATTTGAGAATTGCGACGAAAATTAAGGTTTGCAAAACACTGGTGTAGGCAGCTTATAAGGACAGTAGAAAAATGTGAATTGGCTGCCAACACCTACTTACTCACAAAACAAAAGAACCAGTTCTACAATTATGCTACCTTATCAAAACACAAAAGAATTTTATGCAAGCAAAAAATCTCAAACAATTCTACCTTTTCCACAGGACTGATACTAATTATGACTAGAACCTAATAACCCTGCATACCATGTCCAGATGGTCTATCTATGCATGAATATGACTCTTTTAACCTGGCTTTGTATTACAATATCAACCAATGAATGGTGAAACTGTTTATATAAAAATCTTACACACAAATCAATTCTTTAATCTTATCCACAGTTACCGGTTATCTGTTATAAACCACTTCGTGAGCTAAAGATGCCATTCTTTCACATAATAATTTAAGTGTTCTTTCTATCAAGTGTGAGGTTATACTTAATTGTTGGAGAATTCTAGTGGTTGTCTATAGCCAAACATAGTACTTGTCAAACCAATATTCCAATAAATCAATGAAAATATAATTTAACTTTACATACAAGTTACTCATCTTATGTGAGATTATTGATTTGAAAAGTAAAAGAACAAACCTTCTCATTCTAACACACAATCAACAATCCTTTTTACTCCTATAGTTATATTTATATGCTAAGAGGTGCAAGTCTTTTGTGGTAACTCTGCATTCTTACATCAAACAACTCATCTCTGTGTAGAAAGAACTCAAATCAGACCTTGCCACTTAATATAATCTGGTCAAATTAAAAAAGAAAAATGGTCACAACACAAACAATTATGAATTCTAGAGCTCTATTCCCACAACCAAATCCCAATGTAATCTTTCACATGGGCGTTCTTGTGTTTATAAGAGTGATAAACTCATTTCCGAAGAAGTTCAACAACTATGACAATCCAATTCATTAAACTTATAAATGCAAGAATAAGGTATTAGTGAAATGAAATCGAATTACAGATTTTATTTACTAGATATAAATTCAAATGTCTCTGGTTCATTTTAATTAAGAAACACGCTATGATTAATCACAACGATCTGATTTAGTATGTAATACTAAGAAATGTAATTAAAACACTACATGAACTTAACTGTAACAAAACCATAAACTAAAACCAATCAAACTAAATTACAAGAAAGCTACGCTTCCCAATTGGTGGACCCTGGCCAATCGGTCAGCGCACTAAAGACTTACATCAACGAGATTAAATACACACCATAGACAAGAACCAAAACTTGTATTAATCTATACTGAAACAGCGTTACAACATGTATCAGTCTTCGTACATCATACCTTAATATTGATAAATAGTAGCTTGATAAATAGTAGCTTATACAACTTGTTACAGCCTCGATTCAGGAGTCATAGCATCAACATACTTGTTGTTTTACATTACATAACATTACAATATATACAAGAAATTTCAGGAAACGAAAGATAGAATCAATCCCTTGAATACTCGGAGAAAGAGCTTCAAAATAGTGAAGGCATCACCAAACTAGATTGTTTAGATTATTTACAACTATCTGAGATAAACTTAGAACCTATGGAAACTGATTGAATCAACTATTGATCCTCTATGTTATTCGTATGATAGGATGCATGCTAATAGCATCGTTGATATCGTCGATTATTATCTTGTTAACTACTCGTGCTCTGGAAGGTGTTGAGCGGTGGTTTGACTGTGACCTCACTCTCGTCTAGAGAAGTATGGGTGTTAGCTAAAGGATACACACCATGCTAACACTGAACTCTTCAAAACCCATGTGTTCATTTGCCATTTTAGTATGCACGTCTGTGCTAATAACCAAACTTGGGTACCGGAACTACATTGTAGGTACAGGAACTGGACTAGACATTTTCATCATTAGTAAACATCAAATTAAAACCTTATCTAATCTATCAAAAACTAAGGAAATGTAACAAAACAAACAACCATCACCTTTGAGTGCTTGTTGAGGGTCTTAAGCTTGAAATCCTGAAATTATAGTCAAGTTTAGATGTAAAGATAGAATAGAGATGGGAAAAAGGGTTATTAAAATGTGACAAAATAGGAGGCCAACATATCCCCCACATTGGTTTACTTGCATGTCCTGGTGCAAAAAGGATCTCAAAATTGACCAAAATTGGAGTCATCCCATCCATGGCTAAGAAATCCCTGCTGCATTTATCAAAATATTAAGTCTCCCAATGGCTCTGGTTCTATGAGATGGTTGACTGGATCGAATGAGTCTCTCATGCAAGTCCATGTTCTCATAATGGAGCTTCTCAATTCCTTTTTGAAACTTTTGATTTTGTGCCTTTAATTGCTCATTCTCCTTTTGTATAACTATGTTTAGCACAATAAGCTCCATATGCTCCTGTTTTAATTTATTGGTTTTTCGTTTGTTCTCCTTTACCTTATCTGTCATCTCAGTCAATGACACAGCAACTTCAAATTGTCCAATAGATGCTTTGTTAGATGATTTGGGAGGTAGTTGACTTGAAGAATTGGAATATCTAGTCCCCTATTTCTTCTCGGTACTGGAGACATTTCCAATAGTTCTACACTTATCATATTTATCTGTCCCAATAGAGGCATTATCAGACGGCTTGAAAAGTAGTCGAATTGAGGGATTTGGAGTTTTAATTTTCCGCCTCTTTGCAGCACCAACGAGATTTGTCAGGGTCCTATTATCATCTTCATAATTGTCTATCGAAATTGGGCCTTGTTTTGTTTCATGCAATTGAGAAGACGAGGCTGTTATCTATGCATACTACATCTCTTTCTTTTTCCCTAACACATTCCTAGTAACTCGTTGAGTTGGAGGTGGCATTGGAGGCTTTACCACCAAAGTTTCCCTTACAACACTTTTATTCCGTGGCCTCTTAGGGTGAGAGATGAAACCCTCAACTCCAATGGAGTCGAGGTTTTCATCGATACTATGTATTGTGTTTTCAATATCCTTTTCCACTGCTTCAATAGGTTGCAAGTCAAACACATTTTGCCTCATAAAATCATCCCATGAATTATTCCTTTTACACAAATCTGCCATGATCAACATTTTTACTAGATTGTGGTGATATAGACTCTTATGAGGGTTTTTGTTGTTTCGTTTCACTTGACTGGACATTTTGCTCAGACGCTTACACAGATAATACGGGAAATTCAACTGTTCATTGGACTCAAAGTGTAACAAAATTCAAATGTGATATTGGAAAACAACAACATATCGTCCCTCACACATCAAATATTTTTGCAGAATCAGCAAGGGCTTCATCCATGCGTGAGGTACTCCCTTCGCCCAACTCGCATTTTGGTGTGCCGACTTCAAGAACCAATTGCAAATGTCACACTCAACAAGTTGATTCTTGAACCATCTCTCTCCTTCCCTCGGTAGACCAGTGGCATTTACTACAGTCTCTTTTGATACCCTCGTTACCAAATTCCCTTCTTGGGCCACACGTCCATTAAAACCTTGAACAAAATGGAGCATTATCCGGTCATCAAAACCTTGGAATCTGGCAAATAATTCATACCATCGTGCTTCCTTAAACATCTTGCAACAAGCATTATACTCTGGAAGGGCCTTTGGAGCGTGAATTGATGCTCGCTCGGGACGGTCGACCACCATTGCTAACCATTGTTGTGTGTACAGATAAGATTGCTTTACTCTGCAGAATTGGGATGGATGAGGCGAAATGGATGATGGGTGGAATGAACAATGGTCTTCGAAAGCTCGGGTGATATGTAACTAATTTGGAATCCCTTCGATGATTCCAAATGAGCTTTAAGCCACCATGACTGTAATCGATTACTCGTTGGTTCGTGGGAAATGATGAATTGGTCAAGTCTTATTTCGAATGACAAGGTGGAAATTATGTTCTCATATGGAAAATTTAGTGGAAGAAGGTGGTTAATTTTTTTGAAGTATTATGATGAGGTCGAATATGGGCATATAAGAGATTTTATGATTGGTAGAGGTTGGATAATGGATTATCATGATAGAGAGTGATGTAATAGTAGTGTCATGCCACTTAGGTAGGATGAACTCTGATATGGTAGATAAGTGTAAGGTATGGTAGATAAGTGTAATGTAAAAGCCAAGGAGAAAGGAGTTTAGGTTATAAAGAGTTTTTAATCGAATGGTAATGGTAGATATAATCAAAATAGTATAGGAAAAGGGGCAAAGATAAAGCAAGCATAAGGAGGTTGCATAAGATTTCTTTGTTCTTGATAAACTAAAAAAAGTTTATAATCATGTTTTACCTCAGAACTAGTTTAGTCCCTTATACTTACAGTACTTGGTTTGATTCTATGCAGAAGAAACTTGGTGTTGAGAAGATCATTGTACTTTGATAACACTGAAATTATGTTGCTACATCTTGTATGAATAATGGCTCTATAAACTTATTAGAATGTGCTTTGGATACATGTGGACTTGCCATTACCCCAAACTCTGTTCACAAGAATGCAGTTACAGGTCTTCCTAAACCTTCCATACAATTCTTGTACCAGCTATACAGTCCATGTACCAACATAGACAAATTTCTGGTAATTCACCCAATGTTGTTATCTAAAGAAGACTGAAGCTGATAAAACCATTGATATTGTTGATAAAGATCTCTAGAGGCTACTCCGAGTAAGAATGAGTGGATCTCCTCTTTTGGACATGTTGTAAATTCATTAGAAAATTTCAAAATATGTACTTATTCTTATTAGAGATATTGAAACCAAACTGAAATCAAGAGATGATGGATGAGTGTTGATAGTTAATATGGCACCAGGGTACATCTGCTACTAAGGGAAAATGGAATTATAGTGTCAAGCACACAAATAATTGTAGTGGGAACATTGAAGCAAGGAGGTGGAGGGCCAGAACAAGATCATGCCTCAAGATTTGTAATAAGGAAGAGATATGATCCCTTAGCAGAGGACCTGTTAAAGAAAGAGATAACCTCCTCTTTTTTAGGTGATTGTTTGTTCCAGTTGCCTTGCATTCTATCCCCCTTTTATTCACACTTTCCAAGTTATTGTTAAAACCACGAACCAAATAATCTTCACCAAAACCCAATCTTGGCACAATTCTATCTATGTGAATGGATTTGTTGAAGTCGAACGTAGAAAGAAATCATTGGATTACCATCCAATGATGAATGTTGTTAACCAATGTGGGACTGCTCACCATAAATACCAATGAGTGTCGAGGTGCCTTGGTACACCTTGCGAGGTATGAATGGATGAGTTGAAGTTGAGTCACCTGTAAGATCTAGAAAACAAGGAGAATTGAGGAATCCCCACTGTCTTCAGCAAGAGAACCTCACATTAATGTATGCAAGCATCTAGGTACCATGAAAATTCTTTAACTTTGACCCCAGATAATGTGTTGGAGTCAATGGGGAAAATTTTGTTAGAAGGAAGACCTTAATGAATCCCCCATCATTTAACACGAGAAAACACATAATGATTTGAAGAATAGAAGGTAGAGTCAACCACTGTATTCCAAATGTTATTGTGGACTCACCTGCCAACAACTCGGTTTTCAAGCAAGTCCATGTCTCGTTGTGCAAGCAAGTTGATTTTCATAACTAGACTGATTTTTTTTCTTTACTTTTTATTGTTTTCTATTTTTTTTTTCTTTTTATTATTTTTTTATCTTTTCTTTTTTTTGTTCCTTTTTACATATACATACATACACACCCAGAAATTTGGAAGAAAAACTCAAGTAGAGGTTAGAGAGGGGGAGACAGACCCCCTATTCACGACCTCCATCTCTGACTGTTGCAAGATATCATGGAAAAACTTTACTTTGGACATTGGCTTACGGTATAATCTTAGTCAGTGTCCATTCACCATAAAAGAAACTTGTTCCTCATCAATAGTTTTAATTCGAACTGAACCATTGTCGAAGATAGTATCAACCTCGTATGGTCCCAGCCAACATGTGGACAACTTACCCTTGAAGTTCTTAAACCTAGAATCGAAGAGGAGGGCCCAATCACCGGGTTTGAAGACATTCTTTCTAAAGAGTTTGTCATGCCACCTAGCCCATTGTTCCTTAACAAGAATGGTATGTTGAATGGCGTCCTATCGGATTTCATCCAACTCATTTAGTTGTGCCACCCTTTGCTTATGAGCCTCAAACAAGTCTATACCCAACTACACGGTTGTTCTGGAGGTTCTTTTTTGGAATTCAATGGGAAGGAGAACCTGCTTGTCGTATATCAACTCACAGGGAGTGAGTTTATTGGTGCTTCTCCATGTGGTCCTGTAGGCCCAAAGTGCCTCCGGAAGTCTATCTGCCCAGTCCTTATGAGGCAACTGTACTGTCTTGGTTAGAATGGCCTCTAACACTTTGTTGGTGGACTCTACTTGTCTGTTAGCCTGCAGGTGACATGGATAGGATTTGTGATGCTTTTACTGATATTGTTGGGTAATGGATTGCATCAAATTCACTGTGAAATGCGCTCCTTGATCTGTCACAATCTCTCTTGGAACACCAAAACAATTAAAAGTATCTTCATAAATAAAATCAACAACTGATTTTTAACTAACTTGATAAAGAGATTTTGTTTCTACCCATTTGGTTACATAGTTTGTACAAACTAAGATATACCTTTTCTTTCTTGATGCATGAGAGATTGGTCCTACAAAGTCTAGAGCCCATCTTTCGAAGGGCTTGATTAGTACCCGTGGTTGTAGGGGAATTTCTGTTAATATTATGGTAGTTGCGAGAGGTATTTACCTCCACGTGTGAACCTGACGAGAATAAAAGACTCTGGAAAGCAAGAGAAAACCCTAATGAGTTGGCTAATAACCCTAGAAGTCTTGTCAGCTCAAGAAGATAATTTATATTAGGTTATTAGCCTCCAAGAGAAGAAGTTGGCCAGAAATAATAAATATATACTGAACAGACACATATCCAGAAGGAGAAGTCGGCCCCAACAAATCTGGCAGAACCAGTATAAATACAGGGCACCAGTTCTCATTTGACTGCATCTCAGAATTGTAGTTCCCAGTTTGGTACACACTGCAGTTCCTAGACTGGTGCGCACGTGTGGAGGAGAGCTGCAGGTGCAGCTGCTGCAGCTAGCAGTTTCAGTGTTGGCTTGGACTATCTCTTGGCTAGGGTTTGGACTATCTAATCATCTTTTTGTGATGTGCTATCCTTGGGGAAAGGTGCGCTACCCTTTGTTTGGCTATCTAGCCTAGGGTTTGCTTCCGGAGAAATTCTCAGTCAAGGTTAAGGTGCTTGGAGGGTGGCTTCAGCCTATGGTTGGGTGACGAGGGTATCGTCAATGGTAAAACGAGCACACCATCTTCTATATTCTAACAATTTTCTTAGTTTATATTGGTCTCTCCATCATCTGGCAGTTATTGCAACTCCTCACATATTTTTTAGCATCTTTGAAGAGTGTTGGCCAGTAATACCCTTGATGAAGTACTTTGTAGGTTGTCCTCCTGTCAACAAAGTGGCCTCCACATGGGTCATCATGGTAGGTTCAGGGAATGTCAAACATCTCATATTTCCGTACGTATCTTCTAATGATCAAGTCTGGTCCAATACAGAAGAGGTTTCCCTCGATCCATGAGTAGTTTGCACCGAGCTTGAAAAAATGTTGCTTTTCTCATGAAGAAAGTTGTTGTGGCAGTTTCCTTGGGGAAAAATAATTTTCTATATCTGCGAACCATGGGGAGTTAGTAGAAATAGCAAATAGATGTTCGTCATGAAAACTATCATATACATGACTATTTTAACTTTCATTATGGATCCTGGAGAGGAAATCTGCAACGAGATTCTCCTTCCCAAGCCTATCTACAATAGTGATATTAAACTCTTACAGTAATAACAACCATCTAGTAATTCTACCATTGGTGATTGGTTCATTCATTAAGAACTTAATGGAAGAGTGGTGTGTGTGAATAAAGACTTCATAACATGTTATGTAGTGTCTGAATTTGTTTATGGCATGCACAACAACTAGGAATTCCTTTTCGGTGGCAGTCTAATTGAGCTTGGTTGGTGTCAGGTTTTTTTCTTATGAAATAGATGGCATAGGACAGTTGATTTTATTTTTTCCCTAAAACAACTCCAAGGGTTGTATTTGAGGCATCTGTGAAAATATGAAAAGGAAGGGACCATTTTGGTCCCAAAAGTACTGGTGTTGTGGAGAGTTTTTCCTTCAAGTCCTCAAAAACATTTTGACATTATGAGTCCCATGTAAAATCAACTTCCTTAACAAGAAATTTGAACATTGGTGCAGCAATCTTTGTAAAAATGTCAATGAATCTTCTATAATATCCAGCATGGCCTGAAAAAAATCTTGCCTCTTTTTGTGATCGTGGTGCTGGAAGGTCCATGATGACTTTGATTTTGGCTGGGTCTACTTTGATGCTTGCACTTGAAATGTGATGATCGAGAACTATACCTTCTTTTGATAACATTCTACATTTTTTCATTGCTTAAAGCGAGGAAGGCTTCCCAACATCTAATCAAAACACTTTCAAGATTATCAAGTGCTTCTTTAAAAGTATCGTCGTAGACAGAGAAGTCATCCATACAAATTTCTACACATTCATCAATCAAATCAGAAAAAATGCCCAATATTGCCCGTTAGAATGTGGTGGGAGCATTGCATAAACCAAATTGCAAGACTCTATAGGAAAATGTTCCCCAAGAGCACATGAATGTGGTCTTTTCTTGATCTTCTGGTGCAATCTAAATTTGGTTGTATCCACTAAAACCATCTAGGAAAAAAAAAGTATTGTTTTCCTGACAAAGTATCCAACACCTGATCGATAAAATGGTAGTGGGAAATAATCTCTCAAGGTTGCTTTATTAAGTTCCCAAAAATCAACACATATTCTCTATTTACCATTTTTCTTGGGTACGATCACAAGTGGTGAAACCCATTTGCTATCAGAGATTAGGTATATAAAATTGGTGTTTAGTAATTTTTGGAGTTCTTCTTTCACAATATCTTTTAGAGTGGGGTTCATGCGTCCTTGTGGTTGCCTAATAGGTATAGCATTCTCCTGAGTATAGATATGATGTATGAAGGTATCAGGGGGAATGCTACACATGTTTTTGTAATCCCATGCGAATGCACCAGACTCTTCTTGTAACACCCAAATTAATTGTTCTCGTTGATTTTGGTCTAGTTGAGAGTTGATGTTTAAAATTTTACCAGGGATTATTGTTGGGTATGTGTTATATTATTTGCACGACTAGTTATATGTGTTATATTCTCTACACAGGGGGGTTTGAGGGAATTTTTTTTCCTCGGGAAATGTGTCACATTTTTGCCTCATTTTTTGTGTTGCCTCGATTTTCATGTCCATTGTTGGGCGGTTTTTCAGCACATGGTTTTTGTTGATGGTTTTCTATTTCCGGTTAAGGAATTAGGGTTAATGACTAATCCAGGTCATTGGGTTAGGGTTTTGGATGTCGATGGATCCTATATGTATATTGTATTGTAAACAATGTATCATTATGAATGCATATAGAATATGTTGGTTTTCCCGGTTTGGGTTTCCAGGGGAAAATCTCTGTGTAATGTGTGTATTTTCCATTGTATCTTTTTTGTTCTTTTATTGAAAATCTATATGCAGTAAAATATTGTAGAAGGTTAAAATCTACATTTGGTATCAAAGCTTTGTTGGCTTTAGGGGGATGCCTTTGTGGTCAAGGGTTTGGCTCGGGACTGTGATAAGCCTTGTTACAGTGGGAGATCTGTGGTATTGATTTTTCAGGTGAAAATAAATGGCGAGCAATTCAAAAATGGAGATAGAGAAGTTTA
>SNQJ01S0048670.1:19939-36454 GCA_010110895.2 Picea sitchensis
CCATATATTTTACTCTGAGTTGTTAAGTGTGTTTAATTCTGGTTAAATGCATTTGTTTTTAAATCCATGTAATGAATGGTAAACCGAGAGGTTGGGTGAACCTGGGTAGTGAAGGGTACACTAAGACTCTATCCGTGATAAGAGGCAATGCGATTGCTCTGATACCAATTTGTAGTGTACCAATTGCTCTGATACCAATTGGTACACTACAAATTGGATCAAGAAAAGCAAGTTTAGAAGCAAATAATGGATTGGACCTCTCTAGAAGAGAAATGCACCATAACATGGACAAGGTTAACTTGAAAGGGATGTGATAGCAAGATAAGGCATGTAGAAATGAGCATAGGACAATAAATGCAAAAGCAATAATGTATGACATGTGTCGATTTCACTAAAAAGAAGAAATGTAATGAATGCTAAAAAGTGCAAGAGCATGAAAAAGTAAGAATTGGCTTTTCCAAATAAAACAATACATTAAAAGCATGAAAGAATGTGAGAGTTAAAATGAAAAAAGAATTGTATGTGAATATAAAGAACATTCAACTAATAAAAGAAATTGACATTAACATATTACAAATATTCCATTATAGTACATTAATAAAAAGCTTCACAAATACTCCATTATAGTACATGAAGAAAAAGCTTCACACCTAAGTAAAAATAATTTACAAAGATGATAGCTTGCTAAGTGCATACTCCTTCCCTACGCCTTCTCCTTTTAAGCGGTTTGGTGTGGTGTGTTGTGTTGGTTTATGTATTTATCTTATTTTCATTGGTCGTGTGTCTGAAACTCTTCTAGCTTGGAGAATAGGATGCCACGTTGGGTACCACTCATTGAGTACCACTCAGACAACCTTTGGATCACTTGGTAGGACTCTACGTCCCTGGTCTACTCAATGGCCCGTGCTCAAAACCTTTGGATCACTTGGTAGGACTCTACTAACCAGCATACAATGTTGTGGTGAATTGTGTATATATGCTCAGATATATTTGACTATATATATATCATCTGACTATGTATAAACCACCTATCGTAGCAATGAATGTTGCGCAGCAAGCTGATTATTGTTCACATACTCAATACTTTTACGAAAAGATGACAGTTTACTGAGTATATACTCCTAAAAATTCTTCTTATTATTATTGTAAATTCTTGTTTCGTCAGATTCCAAACCGCTGAGACCGTTGTGCCATGAACGGCTAGGGGTTGTAAGGATGAAAGATTAAATCACCAACTCACTCAAAATTTGAAAAACAAAAAAAAATATTCAGAAGCATCGATCAATTATCAGATAAGATAGGGGAAGGGCCCCCCTCTGTCCGAAGAACGGTTGCACGTTCATCACCAATTTCCATCCATTTGCTGTCCCTCCACTGACAAACATATCTGACAGAACGCAGCCTCTCGGTTAAAATCCCAAACCCCAGCGCATGTGCCTGTCATCTTCATTCCATCTTTCATAATTCTATATATACAGTCTTCGGTTCAGACAGTTGAGCTGAGAGCTGAGCCTCAGAAAGCCTCGAAGCCGTTCTTGGCCCCCAAAGAAAAGAAGCCCAAACCCAAAGTCTTGTGTTTATTTCATTGTCTGAGAATGAAGGTCCGCTATGGATTATGCATCGTATTGTTGTTCTTTTCTGGGTGTGTTTATTCTGCAGACGAAGATGTCGAAATGGATGGAAAGTGCGTGGAAGCAGATCTGGCGGCCCTGGTGAGCTTCAAATCTCACATCGTCGAAGACAAATCCGAGATCTTCAATTCATGGAGCGGGAACCATTGCTGCGCCGGTTGGGAAGGCGTGGAATGCGATTTCCAGAACGGGCGCGTCGTGAAGCTGGAGCTGCAGAACCACGAATCGAGCAACGACACCATGTACATGCGCGGAACCCTGTCTCCCTCCTTGGGAAACCTCGCTTTCCTCCAAGTCTTGGTAATCAATGGATTCAAGGAGATCAAGGGAACAATTCCGGCCACCATCGGAAATCTCTCTCATCTCAAGCAGCTCTATCTTGAGAACAATAAGCTCTCCGGCCTAATTCCTCCTTCTATCGGAAAATTAGCGCTGCTCGAGACGCTTTCCGTCAATGGCAACCGTCTCACCGGCCAAATTCCTGATTCCATAGGCAAACTCCAGCGCTTAATACAGCTCAATCTGGCTAAAAATCGCCTGACGGGCACCATTCCGGCGTCGATAGGGAATCTGGGCAGCTTGTTGTTCTTGGATTTGAACGATAATCTTATTTCCGGTCCCGTCCCGGCATTCTTAGGCTTGTTCAGAAATATAACATTTCTTGACCTGTCAAGCAATGCGTTAACGGGCACCATACCGCCCGCACTGGGAAATCTTTCCAGTGTCTCAGAGCTTTCCCTGGCAAGAAACAAGCTGACTGGCCCAATTCCTTCATCGCTCGGACGTTTAAGCTCCCTCAGCAGTTTATCATTGAACGACAATTTTCTCCAAGGTACGATTCCCGAATCTTTCTCTAATATCTCAAAGCTTTGGTCCATGAATCTTTCAAGAAATCTGTTATCCGATCCCCTCCCGCCTTCTCTGGCAAATGCCTCGGCTCTCCTGAGTCTCGATCTTTCCTATAACAAGCTGAATCTTGGGCGCATTCCCGACTGGATTACGCGGAAAGAAATGTCCGACGTGCATTTGGCGGGCTGTGGGATCGGCGGGCGCCTGAGTGACTGGAATCCTACGGCGACGTCCATGTTTACGTCTCTCGATTTCTCTGATAATAACCTAACGGGAGAAATAGGAAATCTTTTCAAGAACATGTCTCAGCTAGAGAAAATCTTTCTGTCCAACAACTATCTGAAATCGAATCTTTCAGAGGCCTCGTTTCCGGAATTGATCGGCACGGTTGATCTGCACTCGAATCAGCTTTACGGATCCATTAAAAACATCTTGTACGATCTCTCCGGCGCCTGTTCTTCCCCCGGCGGATGTCTTGATTTCTTGGATTTGTCCAACAATTTAATCACCGGCAGCATACCGGAACTTGACGGAGAAAGAAGGGTTAAATGGATGGATCTGTCCAATAATATGCTCACCGGGAGCATTCCAGCTTCCATCTCGATGCTTACCTCTGTGAAGCATCTGGACATATCGAAAAATCATTTGGAGGGCAAGTTGCCGAAGAGCTTAGGCGGGTTATCTGAACTGACATGGTTGGATTTTTCCAGAAATGGTTTCAGTGGGGGGCTCCCTGTAGAGATGTTGGGTTTGAAAAAACTGCAGCATGTAAATTTCAGATATAATCATTTGTGCGGCCAGATTCCTCAGGGGAAACCACTGTCTGTGTTTCCTGCTGCTGCATTTTCCCAGAACGACTGTCTCTGTGGATCGCCTCTTCCTGTGTGCAGGAAAGGGTGAGAGCAGTTCAGATCAGTTTCATGTCCTTTTCGCTTGTATCAGTGTTATAATTATTTATTTATTAAAACTGTTTTGCCTTAACTGCTTTTGTTTACCGTCATTTAAAAATGTTTCACATTCAAATTCTATTAAAGTCTGGGAGTACAAATTCTGGATTAAAAAGCTGTGTATTCCAATGAAGACAAATTCTATTAATATCAAAGAAGTACCAAGTCTTTTCACTCAAAAAGACAGACTCACTGTCATTTGGTTCAAATGTACAGAAACGTCCAGATAATCCATTGTCACTGGAGATTAAAACCGTCAATGTAAGAAATTTTGATTCTGCCTTAGTAAGTAAAGCAACACAATAGTTCTAGGGATAGCTTAGTTGGCAAGATGTACGCACACTTTTCTAGTTTGGGGAGAGGCCATGAGTTCGAACTTAGTTATGATTTTCTGGAGTTGCTGTTTTCCACTCCCATATCATCCACTGTGTGTGGAAGTATCTGGGTAGGTGGTTAATTTTGGAAAAAGAAAAATAAAACAACACAAAGTGGAGAATGATATGAGCAATAAAATGAATTCAAATATTAAATTTTATAATAATCATTTCATTAAATTAAATTTAAATTAATAAGTAGGAATTTAGATTTTAAAATTATAAATTTTATTTTGAATAAAAATAAATATGGGTGTTTTAAAATGGAAAATTAAATTCACAAACTATAAATATTGGTTTTCAAAAATGTAAATTTCAATTTCAAAAATGATTAAAATATATATTTGGATTTTAATATTTTGAATTTATTTTTTAATATATATATATCTAAATCAAAAATTAATGTACAACATTTTATTTTTGTATGTACATGACTTACATTGTCAAATATTTCAACATACACTGCCAAATATATCAACATTACAAAGCAACTAAAAAAAGTGTCCATAATCATTGCTTTGAAGAGTTGTTCTTTTTTAAAATTTAAGATAATGTGCAATAAGGTTTCATATAAATAAAATGACAATTATTAGTCAATTCATTCTACCAACTTCTTCATTTTAGTTGGAAACATTATAATTTGTTTATTTTGGAAAAATTATTCACAAAACTCACATCTCCCAAAGAAAACACAACAATAATAACCTTCAACATTTTTAATTAAAACAACACTTATTAATTAAAATAGACTACTAAATGATGAATTCTTACATAATACAAATCATTAAAAATGACATAACAAAATTTCTTTATTCAAATACCTCATCCATCAACATCACTATTAGTATCTTTATTTTGTTCAACCTATTCTCATTGTACCTCAATTGCTTTAAATTACCTCTCTCTTCTAATTTGTTTTTGGTGACCATGTCTATATAATTTATTCAAATTAGGTAAAAACTAGGTGGATTCAACATGATTATGTGAATCACAATGGTAAATATTTTGGGAATGAAATGGAGAAAACTATTTTTTTTTAGTTGTATTTTCGACTACTCTCCTTATAGGTTTTACTCAAATTTCAAGTATAGGCATTCGTTGGATGCGGAATTAAATTCGGCATACGACAAGTACCTACTCTACATAATTTTGATAGCCTCTACATACTTTTGCCAGGCCCATAGTGAGATAAACTAAAAATACATTAAAAAATATGTTTCTTGAAAGAAACATGTTTTTTCATGTATTTCTAGTTTATCTCATTGTCAGTGTATCAAAAGTATGCAGAGTGGGTACTTGTTGGATGTGAAATTTGAGAAATCATGCATCCAACGAGTGTCTACACTTGAAATTTGAGTAAACCTATAAGAAGATAAGTTGAAAATACATTTAAAAAAATAAATCATTATTTTGTTTTGAAAATTCATAACTCTTATTTTATTATTTTCCTTAGGAGGTCCATTTGAGACATCAAATTTCCCCTAATGGTTCATTCAGTTCCAACAACCACTATTAAGTTTTTTTCAACAATTTTTGTACAAGAATTTGTTTTCTTTCGACGTTGCTATGGGCTTCCACTAACAAACTACTACCTTGTATGTCTTAGCTATAATATCTGAATTTTGGTACACATTGTGATCTACGCAACCCAACCATATTGCACAATGTGGGTCTGATGATTGTACTATGAACATGTGTCCCTCAACAACATCTTATCTTGGAGAGAACTCATTTATGGGCTTGTTACATAAAGGTCCAACATAGAAATCCTCATATAGTATGGGCATTAGCCCTCAAGTAGGATTCCATGATTTCATGTGTGGGTCATATATCAATGTCGTTTCTTATAACCTATACTATGGATGGCCATAAATTATTTCTTGAGTGCTCAATGTTCACAAAGGACATGTCTAAAGCCTTTAATGTATTCTCCCAATAAGTTATATTGGGATGTCGATATTGTTTCCCCCCTTTCCTAATCCATTTCCTCTAGAATGAAATATATGTTTCTAATCATTTTTTTACTTCTTCCAAGTTAGAATGTCAATTTACATGTGGATTTTATCATCGAGGATGCCCTTTAGGTAAGTCTTGATGGCCATCAAGCAATGAACGCTGCATGTTAATAGGAGGAGACGACTTTTCATCATGAACCAAGGATTTATATTATATAACCGGTATGCCATCAACGAGTTGGAATTTGAATTATTGGCATCCTTTAATAGAAATTATGTTGTGGTTACCATCCAACATGGGTGGATTCGTAAAGCACTGGAAGTCAAAAAAATCATCAATTAGATATGGGATGAAGAAATTAGGGTCCTCGCATATTCTATTAGTGTCCATCATATTTGACAACAAAAATATTTTTTTTGCTTGATTTGAGTTGATAACTTCTCATAAGTTCCAGTTATGTATTCATGTGTGTTTTCCATTGGAAGGAAACCAAATTTAATAATGTCAAACACTCTCCTTGATGTTAAAAGGGACACAAATTCCAAAGTACATAGTGTTTTTTTTTATCCCTCATACAATTATCCATTTGCAACAATGATAATGGTGGCAATTTTCTATTGGACCTACTTGTATCAACAATCACCTTAGGAGCTTGCATATCATCTCACCTGTAGAGAAAAAAAAATCATAAGATTTAGTTTGTAATATAATATCATGCAATGGGTTTTTTGATGTTCCTCTTCTATACAAAATTTTTTTGATTTTGATCCACCATTACTTTTTAAAGATAATTTAGGCATTTAGCTAATGAAGTCGCAGTGAAGTTTGAACCCATCTCTAGAATGGAAAGGTTGAAGTGGGCGAAGCTTCCAATTTTGTGTTTATATGTAAGCATGCTAGTAAAAGAAATTGGGAGATTCATGACACTATTAATAGAATTTACCTTCTTACCCAAGCTTGGTATAGAATTATTTTTCTTGTCCATCTTGTCATGCACAATGCTTAAGTAAGTGCTATGATGTTTCTTTGAATTCAATTTATGGGCATAATACACACTGTGACAACTTGCACTATAGTTATTAGTGGTTGTTTGAAGAGTGTGCAACCACTCCAATGCAGTGCTTGGGGAATTTGAATCAAATTCACATAATAAAATAACCCACAACAAACTACAAATTCACAAATGCATTAATATTAACAAACATTAGGCATACATAGTCTATTATCACAAAAAATCCAACAAAGAACTTCAACAACAATCTCTGGAACTTTATTGAGTATGTGGTTATTAGGGGAATTTTGAGGTCTAAAATGGGCATTCTAGAAGATATAATAAAATATTATAAGTTAGTCTTTTTATAAGACGAGGTATATTTACAACTCATTTTTTACATACAATCCATGTAACTATGGTTAAGTTAAATTGAAAAATTCTCTAGAAATAAAATTAATAAAAAAAATTATATTAATATGACTAAACAAAATATGTAACTATTAGAAATGAGCTTTTAAAAAAATCATTATCCTTAAACAACTAATGTTTTTATTCTTAAATAAATTAAAATATAAATATAAATTCATAACTTCTTAATTATATAATATATAATTAGTTAAAATCTAAACCACTTAAATCATATAATAATATATAATTAAGTTACTATATAAAAATTAAATATATAATATATTGTTTAATATNAAAAAAATCATTATCCTTAAACAACTAATGTTTTTATTCTTAAATAAATTAAAATATAAATATAAATTCATAACTTCTTAATTATATAATATATAATTAGTTAAAATCTAAACCACTTAAATCATATAATAATATATAATTAAATTACTATATAAAAATTAAATATATAATATATTGTTTAATATGATAATTGTAATATATTATATTATATGTTAGTTTTATATTATCACTTAAATCATATAATAATATATAATTATTATAATTAAGTTACTATGTAAAAATTAAATATATAATATATTGTATAATATGATAATTGTAATATATTATATTATATGTTAGTTTTATATTACCTGTGGAGTTGATTTGGTTTATAATATAAAAAGGAAGTGATATAATATAACCCATCCATTTTATAAGAATGAGATGAATATATTTTGCATATCATATAGATTAGCTTACATAATATAATATATATAATATAATATAAATACACTATACTTAATTCATGCAATGCAATATATATATGTGATGAATATATATTGCATATCATATAGATTAGTTTACATAATATAATATATATGTAATACATAGTATATAATATAAATACACTTAATTCACTTAATTCATGTAATATAATATAAATACACTATTACTTAATTCATGTAATATAATATAAATACACTAGTACTTAATTCAGGTCTACATGGACATGAATTGAATTATGTTTTAAAATTTTAAAAAATAAATTGAAATAATTGGGTTCATATTTATAAGTAAACATGATATTTATATTATATTTAATTTATATTATATTATATATCATATGATAAGCTACTTATAATATAAGATTTATAATACATAAAACTTACAAGTTTATATGATAAGCTACTTATAATATAAGATTTATAATACCTTATTTATAATATAAAACTTACAAGTTTATGTGATATGTCATGTATAATATAATCCTCTTATATTATACATGGCATATCACATTATATATATTATACATATAATATATCATATGTATAATATGAGACTCACATTTATTCATAAATATGAATCATATATATATATATATATATATATATATATGAATGGATATGAGTATTTTATTTTATATATATTTAAAATTAAAGTATTTTAAAAGTGTTTTATTTTATGGGTATATTTATATCATATTTAAAATTAATTTATGAGTATATATTTTTTTTAATTATGAGTATTTTTTTTAAAGTATTATTATAATTAATTATGTATTTTCTTTCACCATTTATAATGTGATAAATAAATGTTTTTAACTCAAGCAATGTCAATTCAGTTTTAGAAGATGATGTTATCCTCTAAAATGTGATTAGTTTTTTGAAAGTTGATTTTAATAGTATACTTTATGTTTTGAGGTTCATTTTGGTACATTTTATGTTTTGAGACCCATTTTAGACTTCATTATGTCTTTGGATCCCACAACAACAAATACTACAAAAACCTAAATTGAAATTAAGAGAGTTAAAGGCCCCTTTGTTCACTCTCAAACTTTATATTTATAAATGTACTCCTTGACTTTTAGCCCTTCATCTGCCCTAACTATTAAATTCTAAATACAACTTTTCATATTTCTAGGGTTTATAAAAATTCACCAAGGAAAATAAAATTACATTTTCCTTGTTGTCGGTGGTTATATATCTAAATATTGAACCACATCAGCTTAAATAAATGTTGAATTTGCATTAAATAATCAAAATTCAAGTTTGTTATTAAAACAAAGTATAAATATGCATGAGAGGGCTTTAAAAAATGCACACCAAAATTTGTGCAAGGGTCATTTTGATAAAGTAAGGCCTAAAGTATAGATTTTCACATTGCTAATAAAAGCCATATCTCAAAATTTTCAAATCCACCTCCATTTGCTTGTATTCAATCTGCTAAGTCAGTGACTTATGTATCTTTTGTTGAAATTGACTAAAATTGCCTCTCTTCACTAAAAAGCATGCCCAAGGTTCATGTCTTGGCTAAATTGAGGGATTCAAATTGGAAAATTCATATGTTATCATTCCTCACCTTTCTACATTTCCATATTTTGAATTTCATCCTTAAAAATTTTTGATGTGCAAAAATGCTTACATTTTGCCCCTTTTTTTTACAAAATTTCCAAAAAGTCTATGATATCTTAACAAATGCATGTTGAGTCTTCCTTATGTATGATATAAGAAAATAATCTACACATGTTTGTAATTTTCCATGTTGGGCACAAAACCCACATCTTATATTTTCCTGAATCATCTCCAAATGCAGACAGGTTGTTTGTAAAACTACCATCTAGCACTATTGTTAACATTTCCAAAGAATACATACCATCATTATTAAAATGTGTTTTAAGGCTGAGTTAAGGATCAAAATCAAGCTCTAAAATATTATATGAGCTTGGCATTTAATTATCTACAACACCTTTTCAACTTGTGCCATGATCCCATCTCTAATTCTACACTGCTTAAAAACAAAACTACCCTTATTTCCACAACTCGGGAAAATGCATGTCAATAGCTTTAAAATGCATGCCTAGGGAAAATTAGGCATGATCAAGTCTTGAAAATTGAACTAGAAGTACTTATAACTCTTCCACACCTATCTATGAATTCACATGCATATAAGATAGGTTGCTTAACCAAGGATGTTCATGCATTATACTCCCCTGGTTGGAAAATTTGAGAATCTTGCTAAAAGGGTTGTTGATGAATAAAAAATTGCTAGATATATGATCTTCTTCTTCCTTTTCTTCTTTTTTTTCCCAACAATTTTCTCCACTTTATTTCTACCTCTAGCAGTCATATTCTTATTCTTTTCATTATTTTCCTCCTTACCCTTCAACTATAGGCAACACCTCATACCTACCTTTATTTTTTATTCGATCTTCTCTTTCATCACCTTTAACATCTCTATAACTTACTGCCACTCTCCCTCACTGGGGTTCACTGCCTAATTTTTTTCTCATTTAATGGTGGTTACTTCTTCAACTTCTCCCATATAATGGTGTTTACTTCCTCCCCATCCTCTCTTTTACACCATCACCACTATCTCAACGAACACCACTAATGCTTGTTGGTCAAGCTTCTCTTCATTATGTTTTGTTTGACTACAACCACTCCTTTTCTACAATCATCTTCAACATCCCATTTCTCCATTCGACTACTACTTTGTATCTTCACCTCATCACCTTATTCTATTTAGCAACATGCTTGTTGTATTTTTTCTTTGGTATGCTCCACTTTATTTTATTTTGCTACACATTCCACTTCACCTGTAACAAAATGAACACACAAAACATTATGGAAATCAAACATTCTCATCTACACATTTTGCAATGGAATTTTTCTTTCCACATCACTCTCTTCTACAACCCCATATTCTACTACAATGCCATTCACTAATGCAACATCACTCCCTTGAAACTTTTTTAATCCAATATCACTCATCTCTAAAACACATATTCTCTTTGCAACATCACCCACTAGTGCAACTATTGGAACAATAGACTAAGTAGGTTCATTACACATGTGGATCCTCTATAGATAGTCAATCAATAATTAATGGTTGACTAGGAGATTTGATTAAGAATTCAACTAGTTGATCAAGTCGACCATGGTAGTCGATTGGTGCACAAGTTGAGGCATAATTCAAGGAGTTTCTTATGCGACCTAGCCAATAAAATTGGACCATGTCACCCTTTCTTCAAGGAAGGAAATTGTACTATGGCACTGTATATAAATTTCTTATGGGTCGATTTATCATGAAAGTTTTTATGTTCTTTATGGTTTCATATTACATGTTGAGCTAATCTTACTTATGCTTAAGTGTCGTAACAATGTCTTTAGACACCATCATTTCTTAGAATGTGTGGATCCTTAATCTACTAATTTATTAGTTCTTCAGCATGATATTAGAGCTATTGGTTTAACAATTAGTCTATTGTCTGGAAGTCTTTTGGAGGTTGTAGGTTATATGTGCTCTTGATGAGTTGGATCTCTTTAGTAATTTGACTCGGGATTTTGACTCAAAGACTGTATCAGGGTTTAGATATATGGATCAGGATCACGAGTTCCAAAAGGAACCCATGATTCTAAATGATCACAATTTTGGTATGTGTGCACAAGATATGGAAGCATTATTGAAAATGAATATACTTTGGTAGTTCACAAAGACTGTGGTTCCAGATTTAAAGGATGATCGATAAAGGTTTGTCATTGACAAAAATAGGGATGAGTGTGTAGTAGTTATAACCACCTACACCTATAGGAAGATCCACTTTCATACAAGTGGGATTGAATGTCCTAGTCAAGTTTAAAAGAAGCCAAAAACCCTATTGATAAGACTTACTAAAGTCAAGTTATGTAGATTGAGAAAGAGTTGATATTTCTTGATTCTCTCTCCTTTGAAAGAGTTGATGATTATTCGGTTCATTTTAAGGATAGATAGTTAAAATTGATTCAACTCGTAGAATTGTATTGATTGACTTGAAGACACCCTATGATGTATTGTGTTTGAAATTCGTGCTAGTTGAGCATCCATAAAAGAATATTGCAAGGGTTATTCCTTTGACTCTTTATGTGGTTTGTTAATTAGTGCATATGAAAAATTCTTGCTGAAAGAAAACTTGAAGTTAAGAAATAATTCCATTTACTAAAGGGAAAAGGTCTACATAACTACAAAGAAATATGTTGAGCGGGCAATTAGATGAAAGAATGATATCTAGTCGATGAGACTATTAATAAGAATCATAACGACCAAGCATTGACTAAGAAAGGAAGGGCGAATAAAACCTACTATTATTGTGGGAAATTAGGACATATGGAGAAGACTTGTTCGCAGAAGACATAAGACCTAGAGAGAAATTTAAGAAGCTTGAAGGAGATATGTCAATCAAATTTTTAGTCGACCTATATCACTAAACTTCATAAGGTAAGGAAGATAACTATACATAATTCATTAGTGTTTCTTAGGCCTTGCATAGTCACACTTTTAAAAGTGAGTGGCAATTCAACTCTAATTGTACCCATCACATGGCTAAAGATGCTTCTCCATTTCCTCATTGAGTACTTGGCTACAAAAAAAAAACCTTTGTTGTTAATGATTATGCACTTATTGTTGTTGGTTGTGGTAAAATTGAATGTTAGAATGGTGTGATCATCGATGTGTATCATGTACCTAGTTTGAGCGCCAATTTTGTATATGTACCTCAACTCACTCAAACTACAACAAGGCATACTTTTTAGAAATATCACTTTGTTGTGAAAGATATGCACAATAACTTCAGTGATTTTTCTAAGAGTATTCTTAATCTAAAGAACAAATTGTATAAGTTCTATGATTTTCCCAAAATTGATCTAGGACCTATTACACTGACAACAAATATTTACAAACGAAATAACATGAATTTTTTAATTGTGAAACTAATGGTAAAACATGATATGGTTATTGGAATACCTAGGGTTGTTCCCCCTGATGGTGTATGTGAAGGATGCATACTAGGAAAGCATCACCAAATTACATTTGAAATGAGGAAGGCTTGAATCAATTGGAACTTATCCATCGAGACTTATATTCCCTAAAAAACCATCACTAGTAGGTGCAAAGTATGTTTTGACTTTCATTGTAATTTTTTCCTAGTATACTTTGTTATATTTATTGAAGAATANGAAATGAGGAAGGCTTGAATCAATTGGAACTTATCCATCGAGACTTATATTCCCTAAAAAACCATCACTAGTAGGTGCAAAGTATGTTTTGACTTTCATTGTAATTTTTTCCTAGTATACTTTGTTATATTTATTGAAGAATAGGGATCACGCATTCGAAAAATTCAATGAATTTAAGGCATTTGTTGAAAAACAATGCAATCAACTTTTGAAATGTTTAAGATCAAATAATGGAGGAGAATATGTTGGAAATACTTTTGAAAGCTACTTTTCAGAGTGTGGTATCTCTTAGTAGAGATGCATACCTTACACACCTCAACAGAATGGTGTTGATGAAAGAAAGAATTAGACCTTGGTTGAAGTGACATGGTATTTGCTTCAGGCTAAAGGTATAATAACAAGATTTTGGGCAGAACTTGTATGTTTCTCAAACCATCTTTTGAACTCAATTCCAACGAAATTAATATGGGACATGACTTCTATTGAATGCTTAGATGAAGAGAGGGGAGTCATAATTGAGATGATAAGAGAAAAAATTGAATTCCAAGAGTCATGTTTGTATTATCATGGGCCACTCTAAAAAAGTTGAAGGCCTACATATTGTTTGATCTAGTAAAACAAGAGTTTATTTGTAGGAAAGATATTTCCATTGATTAGCAGACCTCATGTATTACTTTGTTGAAATCCTTCCATGGCTTATTGAGTAGTGATCCACTAGATATTTTATAGAACTCCAAATTGATTGACTATTATACAATACCATCAACTCTTACACCAGACTTGACTTGCAGTTGACCTTCATTAGAAAAGTCGACCACAAGTTTTGGAACCCCTATTCAAACCACAAATGGTGATTTTTGTAGTAACTACTTCAACAAGAGAGATTTGTCTTCTTATATGGGAAATTACTAAAACAAATGAAGCTATTCATGTTGATGTAAGATATGTAAATGACTCAAGGAAAACATGTTAGAAACAATGTGGTAGTGTTTCTCTAATGGCACGTGTTCCAAAGGCATGTGATCCTAATACAAATACAGATGTGCAYGGTTGACCTAAATGGGAGAATGATATTATTGATAAGTATAATTCCTTGATAAAGAATCAAACATGGTATTTAGTTCCTCGACCACAAGGAAAAATGTGGTGAAGTGTTGATGGGTATACAAGACTAATTTTATGTCTAAAGGAGTTATTGAAAGACATAAAGATTGTTTGGTATCAAAGATTTTTTCTCGGAAAGAAGGCATTGAATACACTGATTCATTCTCCCCTTATGCATATATGAATTATGTTCAATTAATGCTTTCCCTCACTGCTCATTTTTTATGGTAGGTACATCAGATGGATGTCAAAATTGATTTCTTAAATAGTTATCTCATTGAAGATATTTGTATGGAGAAACCCTTGCGTTTTGAGAAGGATGGAAGTCATGTCCATCGATTGAAAAAATCATTTTATGGTTTCAAACAGGTCCCTAGGGAATGAGTTGAGAAGATTGATAATTTTTTCCCCAATCTCGGTTTCAAATGCTCTGATTCTATTCATAGTATCTATATTTTAAATGTAAATGGTAAACCTTTAATTGTTCCATTGTATGTTGATGATTTGGTCATCACTAGAAGTATTGTTGATTTAATTCTGTGTTTGAAGAAACAACTAGCAAACACATTTGAAATGATTGACCTTGGTTTATTGCATTTGTTTTTGGGCATCCAAGTTTTAAAAATGAATGATGGTCTCTTTATTTCTCAAAATAATATGTATTGAATATATTACAAATGTTTAAACTGGAAGACTGCAAACTGTATGTTGCACCTTACTAGTCAAGACTGAATATAACTAAAGAGTGTGATTCTCTAAAAGTCGATGTTACTCTTTATAGGTGGCTTATTGGAAACCTCATTTATCTAACTCAGAGTCAACTTGATATTTTCTTTTATATTAATGTGGTGTCTCATTTCATGTAGGATATGCATAAGAGTAACTTGAAGGTTGGAAAGAGGATTGTTTAGTATATCAAAGGTACTTATTAGCCTAGTATAAAGTATTACAGTGCTAATAACTAGTTAGTTAGCTACATCGAATCAAATTGGGTTGGAAATGGGGATGAAAAGAAGTATACATCATGTTATGTGTCTCATCTTGGCTCAAGATTTATAGTCTAGTCTTCTAAAAGGTAGAAGGTGGTCTCTCTCTCAACCACAGAAGTAGAATTTAATGTTGTAGTTAATGTTGGCACAAAGGTAATGTGGATTCCTAATATTTTGGGTGAGATTTGATTTATAGTCAAAGAGTCAACTATACTATATTGTGATAATCAAATTTCCACATAGGTGGTTGAGAATCTAGTTACTCATAGTAAGATCAAGTATGTGCAGCTTGATTCTCATTATTTTAGGTAGTTTTTATAGGATGGTGTTTTGTCTCTCATCTATTGTAGGGTAAATGATCAAGTTGTTGGTATATTTTCTAAGCCTCACATAGAAGCTAATTTTGTGAAACTTCAATCTATGCTTGGGATTTCAAGAGATACAATTATGGGGTGGGTGTATAGTGAATATATTTTCCCCTACTGAATCTCCAAAGAATTATGATGATGGAACAACAAGTTAAGTAAGTTCATCACACCTTTGGATCTTTTGGAGATAGTTAGTTGACAATCGACAATGGACTGGGATATTTAACTTCATGGTTGACTAAGAATTTTACAGGTCAATCAAGTTGACCATGGTAGTTGAATGGTACATAGATTGAGGTAGAATTAAAGGAGTTTGTTATGTGAACCTAGCCAATCAATGTGGACCATGTATTCCTTGCTTCAAGGAAGTTGATTATACTTTGAAACTATATATAAATGGTCTTATGGGTTAATTTATCATGAAATATTTTGGTTCTTTTTGTTTTCCTATTGTATGTTGAGCTATGCTCACTTATGTATAAGTGATGTAATGGTGTTTAAATGTTGTAACTTATGATTTAGACCCAGTTCTCCAACAATAACATATTTTCTCTAAATGTACACTCTCGGGAAAATTAGTACTCTAATACTACTAGAGTTTTATGCACAAACTCTTTTAGCTCATTTTTTTCATTTCAATCTTCTACTACAAGGCCTTCTCTCGCATTCTACTTTGGTAATAGGTATGATATCAACAACATGCACTTCATACAAACTTTCCTCATTCTCTTCAACTTGGAAATTTTTTACTTTCCTACTACACTTATCTTCTTGCATCCCATATGTGTATTCTACTCTAGACATCTTCTCCACTTCCATGCTTTCAATTCCATGCACCCCACTCTCATTTGCATCATTCTTCTCAATAACACCTAGAATAATTTATTTTGTTTTCCCTCTCTCTTACTACT
>SNQJ01S0048671.1:0-24967 GCA_010110895.2 Picea sitchensis
ATATTTACTAATTTGATAAGATATCAAAATTATAATAAGAGTAAAATAAATATATTAATATATTTAATAATTTGATAACATATCAAAATTATAATAAGAGTAAAATAGATATATTTTAACTGTAAGGAGAATTAAAAATACTTAGATACAGGTACATATTTTAATTATTATAAGTTTTTTTATTTTTAATAGTTTTTAATCTAATATGAATATACCTTAATTTATTTAATATTGTTTATATCTATAATTGTAAAAGACTTCAATTTAATATTAATACAAGATAGTTTTAATATTGTTTATTTAGATGTATAAAAAGTTAATTTTCAATTTAATATTAATACAAGATAGTTTTATTATTGTTTATTTAGATGTATAAAAAGTTAATTTTTTTATTGTTTATATATATAATTATAAAAGATCTCAATTTAATATTAATACAAGATAGTTTATTTATTATTATTTATTTAGATATATAAAAAGTTAATTTTTTAAAAATGTGTGCAGTAAGTATCAAGTTGCAGAGTACCTTGTTTTTTCTAGACACAAAAATTAAAATTAAAATTATATATATAGTTAACATATATAGTTAACACAATTTATCATGATAGTTAGGAAACCAAAATCTAAACTTCCTTACATTGTGCCGGCAACTCTAGTGGTGATGTGAGTTTTCTTATCATTGAATAGCTTAGCCAAGCCAAAATCTCCTATCTTAGGATTGAGAGAATTATCCAACAGAATGTTACTGGCTTTGATATCTCGATGAATTATCCGAGGACTGGACTCCTCGTGAAGGTAAGCAAGTCCACGTGCAGTGCCAATACAAACATTGAATCGAGTAGGCCAATCCAGTTGTAGGTGAGATTTATTATTACCTGCAACATACATAACATCAGCGTATTTGTTGCTATGAGGAGAAAATGTTCAATTCAAAAGAATTAGTACAGTTATATATATTACCAAATAAAGCTTTTTCAAGACTGTTGTTTTCCAAGTACTCATAGACCAAGAGCCGATCATCTGCTTCTAGACAACATCCATGCAACTTTACAAGGTTCCTATGTTTAACTGCAGATATTACAGCTACTTCATTTATGAACTCGCGTTTTCCTTGTCTAGATTCAGAGGAGAGTTGCTTCACTGCCACCATTTTACCATCTGAAAGAATGCCCTATTTTAATGCCGCAATTTAGAATGACAGTGGTCAGACAAATTGAAGAGAAAACACAAACAATACAGGAAGAAATAGTAACTGCTTACATAATTCAATTGTATTGTAAACAGTGTCATAAAAACAAGAGTGCAAAAGATGGAAAGAGTATTAACAAACCTTATAAACTGCACCATATCCACCCTCGCCTAATTTATTCTCTCTATCAAAATCTCTTGTTGCAGTTTTCATATCCGCATAGGTGAAAATTTTCAGTTTTGAACGGATAGCGTTTATTGCTGACAAAAAGAAGTCGTCGTTAATACGGAAACACATGCCAATCCGTGCTCCTTGCAACTAAATTAAACCAGAAAATGTTAGGAGAAAACATTGAAGCATCCCCTGCATGAGTCCTCAAATCTTTTGTCGTTACCTTCGTCTTCCTCAACATCTACATCTGTTGCTGCAAGTTTTAGAACTCTCCTCCTCCAAAGGAGAATAACCAAAAATACGCATATCAAAGCTGCAACAATTCCAAATGTGATTCCAATCACTATTGCTGTCTTTCCTTTCTTTGTCGTGGAGCTGGAAGGTACAGGGGCACCACCAGTGGAGCTGGGAGGTACACCATTAGTGGCTGCACATATTTAAAAATCATGAGTGACAAAGCAAGCTGATTTAAAAATCATAAGTGACAAAGCAAGCTGAAACTGACAACGCATTTCCAGTTTCATAATAGATAAATAATTTGACAGTTAATATAAGAATCATTTTAATGCAACCATCTTGAGCCTGGTGCACCATGCCCATCCATGGTAAAAAAGTGTTCTGTGCAGAAATTTAATTGAAATTTAATTTAATGAAACACACTCACGCGCAACATTTATAGCCGATACTAATGGTCCATAGGTTCCTTGGTCTGGAATACAGCAAGTTCCCTTTCCAGCCCAGAAAAAATGAATTTCAAGGAAGCTTTCTGTTACTGTAATGTTGAATTTTCTGGCAATAGCTTTATTGGAGCCTCCTGCCTCCTTTCGGATGTTAAAATCTGTTAATACTTTCTGCCCCTACAACATCAACGTAAATAATATTTATAACATTTAGTTATGCCATAGACATCATTTGCCCAGAAACAAATAAAGACTGCACATCATTACCCAGGAACAAAAAAAAATTCAATTCATCATTTGGTAAAGGCAAATGATCAGATAACCACAATTAACTATTAAAAAGAAATAATTCACAAAATGCATTGGGTGGCTTTCGGGTGGGCGTAATAAAAATATTTCATTCTATATTTAGAGAGAAGCAACAATAACACTAAGATCAATCGTTTATGATACCTGAACATAAACATCGAAAATGCGTCTTCCAACACTCTTCCAGAGTGGTGTATCTAAAATCGCTGTCTCTGCAAACTGTAAAGTTACTTTATATGGTCCATTCTCAAGTCCTAAACCATAGTATCGAAGTGAGCTGGGAGATAAGCGTGCTGTCTGGAACAGTTCTGTATCTAATGTATTTGTAAATTGAGATTGACTACTTGCTATATAAGTTGGATTGCTAGTGTCCATAAAATATCCAGTATCGCTTACTCCCCAATTTTGTTGTGTACTGCTGACGTAGAATGAGGCAGCATTGAGTGTTTCGTTCTCCTGGTTAAAATCAACTCCTAGAGCAGAAATCTTTTGTACGCCTCCACAATTTATAGCAAAGGAAGAAACTGAAAAATGACGACTCAAAATGTGAGTTTTGTTGTTTTTTATTTGAACGACTGAAATGTACAGTAATATGTCAACAAAGCTGTTCTCTGAGCCTTGGTAAATATATTTGCTGAAATATAAATCTCAGTACTTGAGAAAATGCAATCAGGCAATTTTTAGCTATGCATATGCATCTAAAATTCAAATATATGCCTTTGTGATTCACTCGAATATGAGTATATAGGAAAAACTAATGTGCCTAGAGACCCACTAATATTTGGTGATACATGAAAGTGAGATAACCAAAGAAAATTCAGCCAATTTACAATCCAAATATATGGCTTTGTGATTCACTCAGGCCATTTTTAGTTGTACATATGCATTTAAAATTCAAATGTACACCTTTCTGGTTCACTCGAATATGAGTATATAGGAAAAACTAATGTTCCTAGAGAACTACTAATATTTGGTGATACATGAATGTGAGATAACCAAAGAAAATCCAACCAAGTTACAAATTGCAATATTCAGAGTTAGTATATAAAACCATATTAATGAAATATGAAACTTTAAACTATCAAAAAATAGATTTGCTCTAATATATCTCATGACCATAAGTTAATAAAGATATACCAATATGTAGCAAGTCTCTTTGGACAAGAAGACAAATTGTGGAAATAACACGGACTTACCATGCCACACAAATAAATGAAACATTTTAGTCATATGCACCGTTAGGGGCATAGTTCATTTCCACGGGGCATAGTTCTTTTGGGGCATAGTTCATTTCCACGGGGCATAGTTCTTTTCTCATTTGTTGCTCTCTTTTGCTCATGTGCCCTTGTGAATTGGTAGTAGAGATAAAAGAGATGCTTATTTAAAGTGAAAAGACTCCACTAGAGACATTGGATCAATCCCCAAAACTAAAGCCTCATCATGTACTAAAGCCTCATCATGTAGTGGAGATGGAATAGTTTAGTGTGTCCTAGTTCTCTCGGCAACTAGTGAATCGCTAACGAAGTAGATTCTTAGGGTACTAGAAGCATAGGAACGAGGTGCAATGGAGGTTATATTTACTCATGAGATTCCCAATGCTTGCTTTTGTCTGAAGGAGTAAACTCAATTGAGGCAAAAGATGTTGGAGCAGGGAATTGAGCATGGTGGGAGGGGAGACTCTTATATAGAGAGGAGGCTCAACACCCTCTTATTACAATAATAATTTTCTCCTTAGATCTAACTTACGAGATCATAAAAAAGACTTATCCTCCAACTAACTACGAGGACAAGGTCAAAAATACATAAACTATTCAAGTAGTTGTGCCACATGTACAATATCCTCCCAAGAGAGAGAGGTGTGATGTCCCACCCAAAAATAGTAAAAATAGGTTATAATAATAATTTTCTCCTTAGATCTATCCTACGAAATCATAAAAAAATCTTATCCTCCAACCAACTATGAGGACAAGGTTAAAAATACATAAACTATCTAAGTAGTTGTGCCACATGTATAAGATTCTCCCAAGAGAGAGGATGTCCCACCAAAAATAGTGTGCACATAGGTTCAAAGGGGAGCAATGTTCCTCCATAATGCATGATAACAATCGCAACAACCTCCTCAAGATTAGATCAATCTAATTAATGAGCAAACAGCTAGGAGTGAGAGAAATAAGCCACACTTGTGGCATGTGACGGCTCCAAGAGGGGACTCCTCCAAAATAGAACAAAACAGTCACATGTGAGGTCTCTAAGGTGTAGCCACCTCCCCCAAGTCTAGGAGAGTCAAAACAAGTCACACATGCCAAGTAGATGCTCCAACGATCCAATGAGGATGCAATCTCCAAGGTGGATAGCTCCTCTAGAAATGTGACATGTGCCTCTGAATCAATGTTTTAAAACTTGGAATCAGGCTCGGATCTGATTTCAATGACTCGTTTACTAAAAAATACATAAAGTGTTTAAATTTTAATAAAATATATTTTAAAGTTTCAAAAAATTTATTGAAACTTTGAAAGAAAAGCATTATGAATAAAATGAGCAAAAGAACATTTATGACTGTCATCAAAAAATTACATAAAGCATTTAAATTTAATAAAATTATATTTTAAAGATTCCAAAAAATTATTGAAACTTTGCAGCTAATATGAATAAATGAGCAAGAACATTTAAACGACAAACATAAATGACAAGTTAGTAACTATCATTTATTTTAGGATCCCGCCATAGTATCAACGTATTTCACCCAATCTCTTTGCCTATGTTGATGTTTGACAACATCTGGGAAGACATTCTCTTAGAATAATAAGTAATATTATAATTTTATTATTAAATATCATATATAAGTAAATGATAATAATAATATCGAATATGTCTCATAAGAAGAAAAACAACATGGTATTAGAGTTGGATTGGGCTTGACTCCTTCATAGGAAATGAGAATAGAGTAAAATGTTGGGTGTTAAATTTATGGAGTTGTTACAATCTATATGTACAACATATTTACTTTTACTCCTACCTAAATTCCGAAGAAAGAATTCCACAAATTATGGTGGGCAGTAATTTCAAGTAAAAATGTCTAATTACCTAAATATGAGGAATGAATGCATATTTACTTCTACCTATATTTATGCAAAGAAACGCATGAATATGGAGGAACAATTTAACAAATTCAAATGCTATGTGGATGGATTATAACCAAATTAATCTTTGGTTAGTTACGAAGGTATTCTCCAACTATTTATAAGAAAAAATCAATTTAATTTTTAAATTTAATTTCAAAGAGACGTGTCTTTTTGATCATTCTAGTATTACTATAAAAGACACTTGAAAGACACAATAATAGACACATATTTTTCTCTCTCACACGTGGAAAGTGATCTAAGGAAGAGACCGGAGTTTCTAAGAAGTTGAAATTTTCCGAATTACTTAGTGACATTCTAGTGTTTACTAAAGTAATAACGTATATCATTGGAAGTAATTAACACTTTCAGAAAATTGTGCTTGTTTAATTTAACTCTAGAAAATCAACATGGTTAGTCGTGATGACATCGAAAGGTTATGATGTGTGTTGGTAGCCGCATGACATCGAGTATATGTTGGATGTATGTTGGTAATAGTAGAAGGTGTATCATTTGGAGGGTCATTGTATATAGTTGTGCACAAGATAAATTGATATCCTCTAGATGTTTTTGTTGTTCTCATTTTGTTCCTCGGTTGTCACATGTAATACTCAGGGTTGAGCCATAATGATGATCGCTAGAAGAAGACAATGAGGGAAAGACCTTCCAACATGTGAATCAAGGAGAGATATTTATATGATGCCTGAGACAAGAAGTTCCTAGGAGCAATGTAATTCTCGTGGATCTAGACCATCCGGATAACGCAGACAGCTCCAATGATCATGGATACAACGAATCAAGACCTAATCAGAGTAAATATGGTAGATCCAATAGAGGAAAACATTATGAGACTCAGAGGGAGGAAGTGTAGTAGTCCTAATACATGATTCAAGCCATGAGATTTTGAGGAAGCAAACATGGCAACAATTCCACTATATGTAGAGGAACTCCTAGAAAGGGAGGCAATAATACATCCAGAGGGAGCAGAGATTAAGTTACCTCCAAAGAAGGAGGAAGAGCTTTCCTCAGTGTCAGAGCGAGCAGAGACAGAGGAGGAGTCACATCCAGCTCTAGAGGGAGTTGGATGTTTTTAGCTTCTAAGACATTGCTCTCATGAGGGAACCTCGACATATCAAGTATGGTCCAAGATGACTTAGCATGATCAACATTTACCCATGTTTCTCATTGGGAAAAGGAATCCATGACCGCAGTGTATGTTCAAAACAAGTCCCTCATAAGACTTTAAGAGGAACATGATGCCCGAGGAGTCTCACCGGCGGAAGCTTTGAGGTTGACACTTCAGATATTTGGTGTCCAATATTGCCATTCATGTGTTCCAAGGAAAAAGGATCGCTTAGACCCTTCGTGCATAAAGGGTACATTTTTTTAGTACAATGAGTCTTCGAAGGCATACCAGATTTACATCCCCCGGCCGAGATGATTGAGGTGAGCAGAGATGTTACCTTGAGGGAGAAGGTATCCTTTAAAGAGATCTAGAGGACCTCACATGGAGATCGATCAAATTGATCCATGATCATGTTGATCCTGTAGGCCCAGCTGATGTTCCGTGAGATATTGTAGTAGTTCGAAGAGAGCCATGCATGGCCTTATCATACCGGGCAGGAGGTAGAAGGATATGTAGCCTGCGGTACTCCTTCCGAAAAGAGCAAGATACCCCAAGATATTCATGGCTATACGCAAATATGAGCCACACTTTCATTCATTTTGAGTCTTCCTCAAGTATGAGGAGGAAACAAGTCATCTAGTATGGAGAGATGTCATGATGGAGGGAGTATCAATACATCATGAAGAATGATGCGGGATATTGTCTGAGACTGAGGGGAAGTCCTCAGAGTGACTTCAAAGGATCTACGCATAAATCAATACGCCATCGGGAGCATCGAGGCAATAAAACAAGATTTGTCGCTAGAGAATTCTCTCTCTGTGGAGGGAATAGATTAAGTAGAGAGATACTCTGCTCTGTTGCTCGATGCCACTTCCTATAACCGGATGATTACTCGTCAACATCCATATAGAGTACATCGATGTATGTAAAGACAACCTTCAATGGAGATTGAGGAAGAAGTATACACGAAAGGTGCCGAGCGATTTTGGTGATCCATGAGAAGGAGTCTCATGTGCAGAGGTTGAAGATGGCCTTTAGATGGACTCAAGCAACCACCCTCGAAATTTGGTATGCAAGGATTGATGGACACTTTATGATTCTGCTCAAAGAAAAGTCCTGTCGATCCCAACCTATACTACAAGATTGTTAATGGTGGTCCCCCATTTTGGTCCCTCTTACATTGATGATTTATTCCTCATCTGTACAAAGAGTCTTATTGTTGAATGCAAGGGCGCGCTGGCCTTAGAGTTTGAGATGAAGAATCTTGGTATGATGTACCACTGGGACTAGAGGTGGCGTAGAACCGATGAGATCTTCCCCAGTCGGAAGTACAATACTGAGATATTGAAAAGAAGTTTGGGATGTTGAACTGAAGCCCGGCTACACCATCGGAGGATTTAATCGCAAGAAACTAAGTGTCTTTTTTCTCATTTCTCCTCCGAGGAAATTGATCCACTGCATGCATAACCGATTGATCATTGATGTATCCGGGTTAACACCAAACCAACACATTTGTTACATGTAGTGAGTGCACTTAGCCGCTTTATGAGCCCACCGAGATAGACACACTAGATTGATACGAAGCATGTGTTGAGATACCCACGAGGAAACGCTTGGACATGGTCCGAGATATACTCTCAGTATTGATATGATATGGCAAGAATATATTGACTCTAATTCAAGTACGGATACTGTGGATAGAAAGAGCACCTTCGAAAGGTTGTGTTTCTTCACTTTGGGATCTCCATGGTTTCCTTGTGTAGCAGAAACAAACTTATGTGGCTTTGAGCACAAAGCAGAAGGTAGCATACCGTAATTGGCATGTCGGCCGAAGTAGTATCAAGCTCCCTGCAGATTTCCATTCAAACATGTGTTGATTCCACCCATTATCTGATTATGGTAACCAAAGTTGTGCGAAGATCTCATAGAATCCGTTGTTTCATGACAAATCAACAACATTGAGATCAAGTACTATTACATCCGAGGGTTGATGGTGCAGAGGAAGGAAGTATTGGTGTTGTACCTTCCTGCTCATGAGCATTGGATGTTCTTAATTAAACCGTGATCTAAGTTCAAGTGCACGGTGATGTAATTTTGCGTATAGAGAATGCCTCCCTCACCGAAAGAGGGGAGTGTTGATGTTTGCGCCCGAGACATTCTCCACTGCATCTCTTTGGTGACTCGAAGCTGAATCGAGTTCGCGACACACTTCATCCCAGGCGGATATACACTTCCGAGAAGGTATAAGTGGGTTTTGGCTTATATCCCAACACGCCTTGTGGAGAGCACATGAGGACACATGTCAAGGGAGTTGAATCCGGATGTCACACACTGTGGGAGTTGACCCTAGTATTTCTAGATGGATTAGACTCTAGAATTCCACATGGAAGTGTCATGTGTGACAAACATTCTCCGTATCGTAATCCTCTATGACTGAGATGAGTTGAGTTGATCAAGGAGGAGACACTTATTCTAGAAGGGGTAAGTGCATTTGGGCTTATAAACCAACGCCCCATGTGGAGAGCACATGAGGATGTCAAGGGAGTTGACCTCGACGCCATTAATAATTGGCGGAGTTGGACCCTATGCCGAAGAGGGTGTAGCTCTTAGAAGTCCACATGGGAGTGCCAAAGGTGACAAACCTTTGCTACCATGTTGTTGTGGTACCATAGGCGTAGATTGTCTCTCGACAATAGTTGTGTACTACTATGGAAAGATAATTTCATTAAGAGGGAGTGTTGATTGTTACAACATCTGCTTAAACTTCCCATTGGGTTGCAGACCAAGGGATATAGGATGCATTTATCACAAATTTGTACTTGTGGTAAATGGGCCCGGATATAGTCCTTCCTTGATCACGACAAGCAATAATAAGGACTCGAGGTGCCATGCTTTCCATCGTTCGCTAGCATCGCCAGTATCATAAAGGTGTACTTGTGGTGAAAGATCCCGGTGTATTCTTTGTTCTAGTCATGTTGACTTGACAAGGGAATGATAAATCGCAGATGCTATGTTATTATATGCGGACCTGTGAGTGAGCCTCATCTAAGAGAGAGTCAATTGGCTCAAAAGGAGAGTCACCGGGCGAGTTTCTCCTCGCCTGGAGAGAGACGTCTCCCAAGACTCCATACAGTGAATTAGGTGAATTTTGTATATTTTAGAGACAAGCTTGGCATGATGCAAAATGTCTCCTCGCGAGAGGGAGTGTTGATGTTTGGACAACATCGACATTCTTAGAATAAGTAATAATATAATTATTGATTATTAAATATCATATATAATAAGTAAACATAATAATAAATAGTTACTGATTATCTGATTCAAGGATGCATCCTTTCATGATGGTCACCATATGTTCCCTATATATGGAACACCCATTGTAATAATATATCGATTATATCCTATATGAAGAAAAACAATAGCTCATTGTTCAAGCCTTTGCCCCCACCCCTCGACCTAGAGACATCAGTGAACACTTCCCAGTTTTGATGAAACCACCTAATTGAATCCTTATAATATGGTAGAAAAATGTTAAAATGCCTAATCAATAATTTTGGTTATGAAATCCAACATTTTGCTTAAGGCCATTAGAGAGGAGTTCAACAATCAATACCACCAACATTGAGGTCCTACAGCGGGCTTGGTGCTCTTGATTAAATGTCACTCCCATACCCTCATATGTGGTAGAATCCAATGAAAATGTTGCAACTCTACCAATACCGGGGAATCCCTCAAAACCTAGGCCCACCTAATTCTGAATGATACAAAATTCTACTTTCTCTCCACATGTAGGAAGTCCCATGAGGTTGGAACAACTCAAACATTCGAACAATTAATGGTAGATGTTGAAATTTGGTACTTGATATTTCATTCTCTTCCTCTTTGAAAGATAAGCAAAATGTCAACTTTTACTTTAAGAAATTAACATTACCATTAATTGCAAACGTTTTAACAAACCCTTTAAAGAAAAATTTATGTTGATGATTGAAAAGATCGAGACATCCAAGATGTTCTCCTTTGCGGTGACCGAGCTGAGCCCGACTCCATGAGAGATTCCGTTGTTTGGCATGCCCATGGTGGGCATCGCTTTCCTCCGGTGGTGAGAATTGAGTCACTCTCAAAGCATGGTGCGCTCCATGTGGATGGGTGCACGCTCTCCTCCAGGTGAGAGTTACCGTATGGGTAATTCAGATGATTCTCTTTTATGGACCAAATGGAGATAGATTTATTTAGTGATGATCGCCCCGTATCGCAGAGTTAATGTGACGGGTCCCGTAGTGGTCGGTTAATCTAGTGGGCGGTGTGGACCCCTTGCTATATTGTCCAAGTGTAAGATTTTACCGCAACCCCACCAGGATGTAAAGGGTACAAGTCCGTCTCCTGACCATATGTGAAAGTATAATTAATGCTTTCTATTGGTAAATAATTATATCGAAGTTGGTTGAGGTTGGGTCCTCAAGAATGTACACACCTATTAATTGTGTCCGGCATTGTATAAATAGAGGTGATTCTACTGAGCAAACACACACTTCACTTTATCATTTGGAAATTCACACCTACACTTATATATACGACTCTTGGCTAGCCATGTATTGTAGAAGCACCCTTTGTGCATGGGCTTTGGGTTGTGATCTCTTGAGAATGTAGAAAAGGATTGTTAGTGGGCCACACATTCTCGAAATTGTATGAGACGGTTCTCCATATGAAGCTCTCTAGTGAGCTTGAGAGTAGACACCTCAGAGCTAGGGGACAGGCATGTTTTCGACCAGCTCACCAGACTATTGATCGCATCTTCACCCTTTGAGCCATCATTGATCCGGATTTTATGAGTAGAGCGAAATGAATAATGATCTATGTATTATTAACACATAGATCTAATAAACAATAACAACGTATAGCAGAAAATTGGTTTCCTATTAATAAATAAATAAATAAACTCGTAAATGCGTAGACTAAAACAAGTTTGCTAGAATAGTGGCAACTTATATCTTCCGGAAGAGATGTGACACCAAGGCTCATTCACAAGACCATGAGTACAATGAGGTTCTAAAAGTCTTTACAATAAACATGAATGCCAAAACTCCTAGACATCCAAAAACCTAACCTCCCAAGGAGATGACGATCAAGAGTCATGTGGGCCACTATGGGGTTAGTTGGTACGCCAACTTCATGGGGTCATCACTTTTGCATACCATCTTTTGTTTTAGGGCTATATAGTCTGGAAAGGTCTATAAGAGGATCACACATTAGTCGCCAACTCGACTTCCGTCACACCTTATCTAAGTATGTAGCCTTAAAAACGCTGTCTGGCCTCCTCCTCAAAATGACCCCTCGAAGTTCGTGATCCAAAAAACTAGGAAAAAACTTTCGCCACCTGTGTTCACCATGAGCTGGCTGAATAGGTGGGTGGCCACCAAAAACCACCTGGATCAATCCTCGCCTTCTTAGGAAGCAATGTGGTCTCACTGCATTGAGTTCACCCATCATCGTGAAGAAATTGAATTTGGCCCCGAGAGCCACTTGCCTGTGCAGTGGTGAGATGCCTCGCTTGACAACCCAGATGGATCCGAGCAGAGTCGCCCCTCACCGTAATCCACGATCTCGGACATGGATGTATGTTCATGCAATCGTATTGAGCTTTGTCAGGTGTCAATTGTTTTGTTATCTCCTAGGTGTCCAATAATTGTAGAAAATAAGGGTCGGGTTAGGAGATCCACATTGAACATTGTGGTGCAAGCTGAAGGGGTGTTGAGCTAAAAAGAATTGTCTCCCACAACCTTGGTGATAATGTAAAACCCATAACGAAGTGGCTGAATCTTTCGATGGGGTCATGTAATACGCTCTTTCTACAAATGTAACCAAAAATTTTCACCCACCTGAAACTTATGTGGCACCTAATGTAGATCATGGAGCTGCTTGTACTTGGCATATCAGAAATATTTTGAACATACATGGATGTGTTGATCCAATAATAAACCATGTGGCTTTTGGTCAATCTCAGCTTGAGTATGGGATAACCCCGTGATCAATCATTGAGGTTTCAATGTTTTTTTGATTCTATCTCGAGGGAAGCTCTGCCTGTGAGGGTTCAAAGATATTGGCATCTCCATCGACACTGCACAACCATCATGCCTATATGTCCATTCTTTGGTTTCCACTGCATAACTCATGGATGTCTGGTTCATCCAAGTACTTGTTAACAAATCCGCCCACCATCACCACATTGTTGGGATTTGAGGCTGATGAGAGTTGACCTTCACAAGCACACATCCGTGACAACGATGGATGTACCTCACGTCCTATATCTATCCTTTTTGCTAATGATGTGGTCCTCCTCTCCTCATCTCCAGAGGGGGATTACCTGCTTTTGGCACCTCCGACACTGACATCTGGCCAACCTAGGTAAAACCAAGGTCATGATTTTCAACGGGTTGAAGAAAACTTCAAATTTTCACTTCCTCTTCAAAGGGGAGGGGATTGAGATTACCAACACCTATATCACGAAAATTTCGTCTCCTGCCACCAAGGTCCGGACTTCCTTTATCAACAAAGGATATAAATCTTAGTCTTCTAGATAGATGCTGTTTTCAACACCATTTCCGTGACATTTCGGCCCTAAGATGAACTCATGCATGTCTCTTATCCGACCCACTGTTCTATATGCTTAAGAGATTTGGGGACCATCTTCATCAACCGACAATGCTAGAGAGAGTCCAAATTTTTCTCTGCCACATCATTAGATGAGCAGATGTAATTTCATCACATCATCCTGAGTTTGAGCCTGAGACGTGTTGTTCAAATTGGTTTCCTTTAGGCCAAAATTGAAGGCTTTGTAGACTCAACTAAAGGCAAAGGACCGCACTACTTGGCCTATCGTTCTTCTTCAGAGGTTATTTCCTTTTCTAGTCCCTCCGTCAATGCTGCAGGGTTGGTTCAGGAGTTTCTCGTGTCTCCCATGCTAGTGTGGGTAAACGTTAGGATCGTCTCCATTTAGATATTCCTTCAGATGTAGTTATCACCTTTACCCAATCTCACAAGAGTTTGAACAAGATCATCGATGACATTGATGCATGCTTTATCCAGATCACCCTGGTCAACCCTTAGGGGAGGGTTGCTTCAAAGCATTTGGCCTTCTCTACTGAAAAGCACTTGGAGCTGAGAGACAAGCTCATTGTTCAACCACAGTATACACTCCACCGGATGCATACCCTCACATTCCACATTTGGCCGCTTTAGTGGGTTCTCATAGACTTTGGGTAGAGACAAACCACTAGATTGATAGATTAGATAGGCCTTCTGTGCATGCCATTTACGTGAGGTGGAGACCTGAGGTGCACTTCATTTTTCTCGGATGCCTCTACCACGGTAGACATCATAGGAGGTTCGTTGCTTGTCTCAGAATCTTAGATCCCTCACCACTTCAATGATAATCCACTCAGCATTGTTTGGCCTATATTTGCAGATTCTCGTGTTCAAGCACTCTTCAACTTCACATTAGACCCGACTCTACACAGAGGATAACTTCATTTTTCATAGTGCTACCTGGAGGGAGGGGCACCAAGTGACCGATCGACATCAGTACAGATCTAGACCCTAGATCATTGAGGATCTGCGAGGCCTTGCCCCGTTCTATGAGATCTCAACACCATAATCATATTAGATCCCCTCCTGGGAGACGAACTAGACCTCCCACTCAACATCGCGTATGACCTCTCGCCAGCAAAATACATTGTGGGATGGCCATACTTGAAAAAGGGTGTGCTCAAGTCACCATAGACAATATAGCAATATTGTCACCCAACCATAGGGTCAATAAAGGTCACCCCTGGAAAGCACCTTAACTCCTGATACCTGTAATAATTACTGTAGCACACCAATACAACTATACATGCGATCACAAGGAGGGCCCAAAAGACCAAGGTACCCAAACCAATAACCCAAGACAAAGTCACTATTGCAACAGCTATGCGCTTCTCCTTCATTCATGCACACTTCTTGTCCTTATGCAGTCGTGAGTGAGTGAGTCACAAATGGGCTCTGACACCCTCTATTTATAATCATCCATATTGACTAACTTGGCCGAATTCTTTTCCTGGGGGACAATAACTCAATATTAATTTATTCTCTCGAGCCGATTTGTATTCTAGGGTTATTATCCAGCTCATTAGGGTTTTTGCTTCCCGAATATTCTAGTCTTGTCGCAAGGTTACACGTGGAAGCTACTTCCGCGAATCACCATATTATCAACACTCTCCTAGATAGGAAGTATTAAAGAAACATCTTGGAGCACAAACAAACCATCTAACCGGTAGCATCATCATAGCCAATACAGCTATCCCATGATCAACCATGAGCACCATCATCACTATCCAACTAGATAGTTACCCATGGCAATCAAACAATGCCATCCAATAAAATCAACACAATTGTGCCTGGCCCATAGTAGTAAATAACTACTATCTAGTGGTACACAACCAATTCTAGTAGCAAAAAAATATTGCCTGGTGACACACAATCACTACTAGTAGAAAAAAACCACTGAAGTAGCACAAAACTAATGTCCAGAGACACAAAGTCTCTACAACAATCATATCATCCGATACCAACCAGATAAACAATATCATGATATAAACTAAATTATCTGGTACATTCTTCTACTCACATCTGTGACATCTGAAATAATATATGCCCTCAAAAAGGTAAAACAACAATGATGAGATATCTAGACTACTCTTCTCAAGCATAGAAGAATAAATGTCCTTGATTTCTAAACCTCGACCATTCACCTAACTCGGCCAATCTTCCAGCACTAATCACGCAACTTGAGAGAGAATAAGTTTTTCTCTTAGGGAATGACTGTTTGGACAATTTCCTAAAAAAGTGATTGTCCTGCACCAACCCCCAAAACGTACCATTCATCTTCGAACCGCCACAACTCAGAACTTTCAAAGAATGATCACTGGCGAGGCGCACTATCTCTACTCTAACCACTACCGAACGCTAAGAAGAATGATCGGTTCTAATAATTCCCACACCCAATTCAATAAGGAACTCTGCGGTTATTGGTACATTAGCAATCCATCGACCATTTTCATTACAAAAATGATTGTCCATCTAGACCATTTTCCAAGATGGAAAATGATCCGTCCATTAGAAATCTCAACTACCTCGGACTGGAAAGGAATTGCCCACTCGACCATTTTCCAAACTGAAAATGACTACCCATATATCAATAATATATATTGCTCCCTCCCAACCTGCAGAGCCATCTCTTCCCTTTCAGTTAAGGGAGCATTCCACGAGCCCCATCTTGTTCCTTAAGTACGCAAACTTTGTATCCTCGACAAAGGCTTTGCCAAAATATTTGCTACTTTCTCATCTATAGAGATATATTGGAGTTTCACTTCCTTGGAATTTACTGCGAATAAAGTAGTATTTGATCTCAATATGTTTCGATATATCATGAAATACTCTGTTCTCATAGCCTCATACAACTTTGATTATCAAGTATATTACGGTCAAATATGGTACCTGATCAAATAATCCGTAAACTTCCTCAACCATATTGCTTCTCGTACATGTCTCACATGCTATGATATATTCTCGCTTTTGTTAGCCGAAAGTGCATGACTTTGTTTCCACGCCCAAGATGTCATAGTGGATCCCAAGATGAAACACATCCCCTAAGTACTCCTTATGTCTTCTGCACTCCCTACCCAATCAATCAGGAATCCACGAAGTTGTATATCATCGTAGAGGTGTATATTAAACCATAGTTTATTGTTCCACTAATATATCTTAGAACATTCTTTCCAGCTATCCAATGCTCATGTCCAAGTTCCACCTAGAACCGCTTTTAAAGTGTTTATAGAAAATCAAATATCTGGTTGAGTATTCAATAGATACATCAACTACCCAATCAATTGTTGATATAGGGACGGGTCTACCGGAACATAATCACGCCCTCTTACTTTCTTATATTTGTGGTCATAGAGTGGGCTGCTGGATTTGCAATTGTTAGGGACCTAACCCTCAATGTGAGGGTAGGTAGATCAATGTATTCAAGTGTAATAAAGGTCAATATTACAAGGCCTAGCAATAAGGAAGAATAAGTCCAATGTAAGAAAGCCTAATAGAAGCTATGCTCTCTAGGAAGGATCTTCCCAGATGGTTTCATAGACACATTTAGTATAAATAGGGAGTCGAGGGTATGAGAACTTTGTCTTGAATATTATTGTACTAGATCGCCTGCTGAGGTTGCCCCTCGAAGAGGCAAGGCAAACATTGCTCTTAGTAATCAAAGTGCTCTTCCTAGTATTATTCTGGTATCATTTTGGCATTATCGGTGGTCAGTTGTTTTGGTTGTATTGTTGTTCATATGCCATTTCTAGTTATTTATTTATGTTCCGATGCTTTTATATCCTGAATATTACAAGTGGTATCGCAGCACTTCCTAAAAATTGTGGGTTAATTTTTTCTGGGTAGAGACATACTCTGACGCCTTCGCCTACGAATTTGTCGTTATGCGCATAAACCCGTGGTCGGAGATTCATACACGCAGAAATACAAGTGGTACCTTGCCACATCCGCTAATAAATCTTTTGTAATCCCTCATGGTACCTTCAAGTGGTGTTTTATCGACAACAATCATATAATGGACGACCTAGACTTCCTTCTAAAGCCCTCCATAGGATAAATCGATACACCGACCGCGAGTAGTGTACAATCGGTAGCGAGTACTGGAAGATACTCTCTAGTACTTGGGTAGTCGGCAGTACTGCTATGTAAGGCACTACTAGCTTCCTTAGTTGGTTCCCCTCAGATATTGGGCCGAAGTACTATTGTTGGACCCCATGTATATCGTAGAGCTATAGCATAGGGAAAAAACCCTTGTCTCAGAGGAACCCTTGAATACCCAACCTTTGGGGATCTTAAAACGTAATGCATAAGATTCATTGCCGCGAATCGTGTTTTTGTGATTCGAAAGGCTACCATTACACATTTTCCCCTCATAAGCATTTGGCATTTCTATCAACAAGTAAGATTCTTCGACGAGTATAACTCCACAGTAAAACCGATTTTGTTGGCACCCATTATTTGAGAATCTATTCTGATTTCCTCGGCTCTTCACCCCATCGCATTCATAATTTATCATTTTTCAGCACTTTTTTTTTTTTTTTGTGGTCCTACCTGCCCCTTTTCGTGTTCCCTTTTCATCATGGTCCACACTCGTAGCCAAGACGTTGAAGCCCACCTTAATTCCCTGTCCTATGATTTCATAGCGACCCAACAAGAAGTGAGACAACCTAGTGCCAATATTGCCACCATCAATAAAAACTTACATTGCTCCATCGCCACCAATCGGTAGAACTCAACAAGACCTCAAACAAGACATTACTACCCATCTTAAATCTGTTGCTACGGTGATCTATGCTAGGCTACATATCCATGTAGATATTTCCTTATTTGACCCACCTTTGCATACCAAAGGTGAAACTTCCTCTTCCTGTAATTTTCAGCCCCATCACTTTAGAAGGACTCCACGCTTTCGCGGTGGATGTGGACCAAATTTGATGGCTTGGACTCCATTGGTTGGGTAACCTAAATGGAACATTATTTCTCTTGTACCTATTATGCATGAGTTGGCTAAACTCCTCATATGTTTCCATCTAGATCAAGCAACGTTGACAGCTGGTGGCAATGGAGAAAAAAATGCCCGCCAACGGTATATGTTGCTTGGACACACTTTGTGGCAGAGCGAACGCTTGACACCTTAATATTCAACCATTTAGGCCATTTTACGTAAAGAAAACAAATTCCAGTCGGGTATCTTAAGTAGCTTCTTTGAGCAACCGCTTTTCGTACAGAGGCATGTTCCATTTTTTCCAGAATGTTTACTGGCCCTGCTGATGAGATTCGCGTCATGTTCTCATGGTCTCTACTGAAGTTGGTGTGTGTGGATACTTAAAGAGCGCCATAGCCAGTCAGTTGTCTCTTCTCAAACCCAAACCCATTTTTATTCCCTTTCTACTAAACCGTAAGAATCTCTAATTTTCTACTCAAAGATCCAAAAATTGGACTATCAATGGTCAACGCCAACCTTCCAAAGGCCTTTGTTATAATTAGATAGACAAATATTTCTTGAGCATAAGTGTAAGAAACAAAAGGTTTTTATGGCCATCTCTTAGGAAATTTCAGAAGAGGAGGTTGAGGCTCCCATTGTGTCTGTATCATCGGAACCCACTGACATAACCCCTCACATCGACTCTCTTGAAGCGGTAGAACTCTGGCCATTTCTAAATACCACCTGGCTTCTCTCGCCTCCCCAAACCCTTCAAGCTAATTGGTTACATCACCGCTATTAGGAAGGTCATCATTCTGTTGATAGTGGAAGCACCCATAATTTTATTCATTGTCGATTTCAAGAAATTAAATTCATATATCCGGTAGAATACCTAAATCATGATTGCCAATGGTGGGTCCAAGAAGAGGGCGTGAAAATGTGCCTCCAAATTGGTGAATACCACCGAAATCTCATATGTTTTCTATTACGGGTGGTTGTTACATTTTTCTTGGTGTCGAATGGATACAGACTCTCAATCCCATTCTCATGGATTTTAAGGAATTAAATCCATGCACTGACTAGGTGGCCACCACAAGTTCCAAGGCATCATTTGCCTCCTGTGAGATCACTGGCCACCATGGAAAGTCATAAAATGTCATTCTCGCATTATTGCCCAACTCCATGCCATAATAAGTAACCGAGACATTCCTCTCTGTGTCATAGGACTCCCACCCTCTCCTTAAAACATCATCATGGTTTTTCCACTCCCCTGTGGGACTCCCCTCCTCGTGTTCATGATCATTCCATTCCTGTCCCAGGAAACCTTCCTCCCATTATCCGTCCTTTATTGTCACCCCTTTTCCAAAAAATGAAATTGAGAAAATGGTTCAGAACCGCCAACGTAGTGTGTTATCCTACCTAGGTAATGAAATTCCTACTCTCTCCCGTGGTCATGGTCCTTAAGAAAGTAGGTTCTTAGTGCATGTGTCCTAAATTTCACACCCTCAACAAACTCCTTACTACAAAGACAAATTTCCCATTTCTGCCATTGATGACCTCCTGGGTGAATGGAGTGGTGCCCAATTCTTTACTAAACTTGATCTTCGCTATGGCTACCAATTGCATCCATATGAAAGAGGTATACATTCCTAAGACTTCTTTAGAACCCATGAGGGTCACTTCGCTATTTTTGGTCATGCCCTTTATTTGTGTGTAATTTCCACTTCCAAAAGCCTCGTGAATCATGTCTTCGCCCTTTTCTCCTTCTATTTGTCTTAGTTTTCTTTGATGATATCCTCATCTATAAAGAAACCTGAACATACCATCTTGCTCATGTGGATCTAGAAGTTCTCCATCTACCTTCAAGACCAACTTTTCCCAAACAATCTTAAAATGTGTTTTCTTACTTCGGTCGTAGCACTTGGTCATCTTGTTGGCACACGCCGTGGTGGATCCTAAAAGATTGAAGCTATGCAAGATTGGCTCCTCACCCAAAGACTCTCAAAAGCCATGCGGGATTTCGGCTTAATGCTATTATCGCAGTTTGTTAAGAACTACAGAAAAGATTGTGCACCTAAAAAGAATTCTTTCACTTGACTCCCCAGTTAGGTTGAAGCTTTTCAAACCTTGAAGATGGCTATGCGCACCACTCTCCAGTCCTGGCCTTCCCTGATTTCACAAAGACCTTTGTTTTGAAATGTGATGCTTCAGGGAAAGAATGTTGTCCTTATGCAAGAGGGTCTAAATTTGGCCTTTACCTTCAAAGAAAACAACCGGGTTCTGAGCGAATTTTGGACAAATCAATCTATGAAAAGGAAATGTTGGTTGGTATTCATGTCATGATCTTTTATGCTCTTTATATATTGGGGCAACGCTCCAAATTAAAATGTATCATCAAAGCCTCAAGTATTTTTCTCTCGAATAACGATTCTCCCTATAGAGCAACAAAATAAGGTGACTAAGCTCTTTGATATGATTATGAGATCATTTACAAGAAAGGCAAAGACAATGTGGTTGCTAACGCTCTTTCAAGAAAATATGAAAATTAAGTGTCCCTTTTTTCCCTCTTCATTAAAATTAGCCTAAGTTGTTCGTCGAGAATGGCTACACAATCCCAAAAAATTTCGCACCGATACAACAATTACAGCCCAATTCTCCAGTTTCCCCAAGATACTCTTGGCTCCATGATGAGATTCGATACATAAAGGTCGCTTGTATTTAAGTAAACAACCAAAACTTAAATCCACATTACTTTATGAGATTCATGCTACAATCTACTACCGGCACTGGTTTACCAAAATCCCATAGATACAAAATAAACGCTTCTTTTTTCTAGGATGGTATGAAACAGACGTTCGTAATTTTGTAGTTAAATGTGATGTGTGTCAACGCAACAAGGGAGAACAATAAATTCTCGACACTACAACCGCCCGCATTCCACCTCAAGTATTTTCCATGGATATCTCTATGGATTTTATCGTAGGATTACCTAAATCATGAAATAAATCACCATCATGGTGGTTTTTGACTGCCTTTCCAAGTATGCTCATTTCTGCTCTTCAAATCTAATACTTTACAACATCTACTGTGGCTCAACTTTCATGGATTAGGTCTTCAAGCTTCATGGCATGCCGCATTCTATTGTTTATGATCGCTAATCTTTCACCAACAATTTCCTTGGTACAGAATGTCAAGTTACAAGGCACCCAATTGTATCTCAACACTATCATCCCAAGACTGATGGTCAAATTGAAGTCATCAACAAGTGTCCGGAAACATTTGAGGTGTTTTGCATCTGTGCTGAAAAATCAATGGGCTCAATGGTTACCACTAGCTAAATGGGGGTACAACACTTCTCAGATTCATACAAATGCAATCTCGCAAGATGACTCCTTTTGAAGTTGCATATGGACAAAATCCACCTTCAGCCTTCTTGCATATTTTCCGTTGTGTCTTGAAGGTCCAGTATTTGACCAAACGCTTTTATCACTGCTCTCGAGAGAGGCTACCTTCTCAGAGCCTCAAAGAGAATTTGGTCATGGCCTGCACTCGCATGAAGCAATAAGCGTATCAAGGTCACTCTAAACGCCAATTTTGGAGTATGGGATCAAGTGTTTCTTCGACTAAAACCTTATAAGAAGACTTCATTCAAATTTGAACATTGTCAGAAAATTTCTTTCAAATTTTATGGTCCTTATAATCGCTCTTGCTGCAGATGTGGCCTATCGCTAGCTTTGCCTGCAATTTAAGCTCCATCCTGCTTTTCATGTTTCCTGCTAAAGAAGGTGATTGAAACTAAGTGTCAACTCAAACCAACCTTCGGAAAGCTTGGATGAAGGGCCCATTTGGCTACAACCACAAGTGCTTTGGACCATGGACAATGGGTTCGTGATCGGCCGGGAATCCATCAAGGAAGTGTGTTAGTCCAAAGGGAGATACAACTCCAACAGATGCCACTTTGGAACCAAATACCATTCAGAAGTATAATTTCATCTCAAGCCTTGGAGACAAGGTTGTTTTAAGTGGGGAGGACATGTTAGGGACCCAAACCCTCACGTAGGTGGGTAGAATGATATATTTCAATGTAATGCTATCAATATTAATGCTGCCTAGAAATAAGGAAGAATAAGTCAAAATGTAAGAAGACCTAATAAGCCTCGCTTCTGTAGCTGATCTTCCTCTAGATGGTCTTTTGATAGACATATTTAGGAGTCGAGGGTAATGAGAACTTTTGTCTTGGATATTGTAATATAGCTATGCTCTAATGGAGGTTTCCCCCTCAGAGGTAAGCAACATTGCCTCGAATCAAAGTGTTCTTTTAGTAGTTATTCTGTATCATTTTACTATTGTGTTGTTGTTCTCACAGGCTGTTGTTCATCTACCATTTCTAGCTATTTATTTATGTTCTGCGACAATTTTTTATATCTGGAATATTACAACAATCCATCATTCCAAATTTCAAAATCTTCATCGCACACTTTCCTTGTCCAAGGAAGATTTCACCACGCTCATACTGGTCCCAAGTAATAGTGTGCATGAGACTCAAGATATTTGGCATCAACTCATAAGCTAATTCCTTCTTACACCGGGTGATGAGAAACTTTGCACTTGTCAAGAATAAATCATCAACATACAACAGTAGAATAATAGTCGCTTTATTCACATCTTTGTAATAGAGGTTTGGATCCGCATGACTCTTAGAGAAACCAAATCTTATTAAGTAACTGTCAATTCCTGCATACCAAGATCTTGGAGCTTGCTCAGTCCATATGTGGCTTTTTAATTTGTAAACATGAGTCTCTTTGATGCACCTCAAAACCTTTGAGGTTGTTCAATGTATACTTCTTCTTCAATTGCTCCATTGAGAAAGTTGTTCTTGAGCATCCATTTGATGTAAACTCCATCCCATGGAAGCAACAAGAGACATAATGGCCCTAATAGAAATATACCTAGCAACATGAGTAAAGGTTTTTCATATACCCTCTCCTTCCTGGGAGAACCCCTCAGCCACAATCATTTCCTTTGTATTTATCTATAAGCCTATATCTACTACATGTTTGAACTTTGTAGACCCATTTCAAAGCTACCACCTAATTTTCCTCCTGGGTCTAGGCACTTCCCAAACGCCATTTTCATGAGATGGACTCCAGTATTCTTCTTATCATGGCTTTCACTGCTTTGAACTTTCTTCAAATGTGGTGGGTTCTCCATTTATAAGTTTTGTCATACATGTTGCCTAGCTAGAGAATCTTTTGGGCTTCTTACTCCATCGTGCCATCTCTTTGAGCTTTGAGTCTTTCTCAGCTTCTGTAGAGTAGCTTCAGCTGCTGGACATTTTATAGTTTTGGTTACAGTGACTGATTAAACAGGTTCGCATGGTTGCATTGGATGATCAAGTTGTTCTAGTTCTTCATTCTAACTTTCTGGAAGACAGGCGCTTTCTTTTTTAGGCTCTTCATATTCTTCTCTTCCATGGATTCTTCTATAGATTTCTTGAAAGCCATCTTCTCATTGGAGGTTACGTCTCTGCTGACTTCAATTTTATGTTCGAATATAGATTCTCTGTGAGGGCTTTGAGGATTCACTATATCCAACAACATGCCCTTCTTTCCTAAGGGTTCTAGTTTTCCTTTATCCTTGGGGATATGAATGCAAATGTGGGGCATCCAAAGATTCTAAGTGTTCCACATTAGGTTTCCTTCCCGAGAAGGCTTCTTCTGGAATCATATCCTTCCACATGGGACTTCTGCTCAACATATATTGTTGTCTTGGTTGCTTCTCCCCATAGGTATATGGATATACTTTGATCATTCATTAGTGCCTCTGCCTGGCTTTCTTCGATGGATCTATATATTCTTCCATTTCCTTTGCTACACTATTTTGTTGAGGATTATGAGAGGGAACGACATTAGTTCCCTCCTAATCCTCGCCACCTGGTAAAGGAAACAAATTATTTGGATGTATTCTCCTCCATTATCCTGTTCTCAAAGTCTTGATTTTCTCGCTTGTGAGGTTTTCTATTTCTGCTTTGAATTCTTGAAACTTGCTGAAAACTTCATCCCATGTCTCAAGAGATATAACCAAGTCTTTCTCGAGTAATCATCTATGAAAGTTACATAATAAAGACAACCTCCTAGAGATTTGAATGGCATCGAACCGCAAACATTTGAATGTATTAGATCTAGGATTTCCTTAGATCTATTATTGCTACTTGAGAATGGCTTCTTAACATTTTTACCAAGTGCACATCCTTTGCAAATTCCTTCATGTATAGATTGTAGTTCTGGTATTTCTTCAACTATATTCTTGAGGAAAGGTAATGCTTGATAGTTAAAATGAGCATACCTTCTATGCCAAAGTTCATTGGGATTGAGTTCATCATGTACACGAGTTTCATCATTTCATTCTAGTAGTCTGTATAATCTGCCTTCACGAGTTCCAATAACTCTAGCATTCTCTATGTTGGAGTCTCTAGACCAAGATAGTACTTCACCATCTACAAAGGCTATTCTATTTCCTTTGTCTTCTATGCAAGATATAGATACAAGATTCTTTTCTAAACTAGGTTCATATAAGACATTACTCAAATGTGTTGAAATAATGTAACTGCAAAGTGTATTCTTATTATTATTTGATATATTATTCATTGAATCAATCCCCACTGTGAATTGATCATGTCGGCTATTGTAAAAGGACCAAATCCCCTTTTGCGGATTGGTCATAATGTAATTGTAAAAGGCAAAAGAAGAAGTCGGCCCCAGAATATATCAAAGAGGCCCCGAAATATAATAAAGGTGGTTATAACCACCC
>SNQJ01S0048671.1:47564-72130 GCA_010110895.2 Picea sitchensis
TCTTCTCTTGTAGTTGTCCTAGCTTCTTCCTGGTTACAATCTTCCCAAAGCCTACTGAACTTGGGAAGCTTCTTTCTTGAACAAATTCCTTGGATGAATGCATCCCATGACCTTGGGAGGCCATTCAAGGTAGTCATCACCATTTCTTCTCCTTCTACTGAGTCACCAATGGATTCTATTTGCTCCTTCATTTGATTCACTCTTGAGAAGTAGGAGTGAATGGTTTCTGAGTTCTACATTTTCACATTCTTCAACTGAGATCTCAGAGTCATTCTTCGATTTATGTTGCTTCCCTCAAACAGACGAGTTAAGGTGTCCACCATTTTCTTTGGAGAAGATAATGATGATATATGATGGATAAGGTGGTCCTTAATGGAGTCTGCAATAATCTTTTTTGCTCTCACTATGTCCTTCTTATATTTTTCCTTAGATTCATCTCCTTGAGGTTCTTGAACCTCTTCTATAATGAACTTATCCAGTTCATGTTCTTCAAGAAGGAGGGTTACCCTGTACTTCCAGTCCCGAAAGTTATCAGCTCCATCTAGCTTCTCATCGATCTTTGTTTCGGTAGTCATCTTGCCTTCTGATGGTCTTGGTTTGTCCGGCAAATGTCTCTAGACTGAAAAAGACTCCCTTTTAGGCTTCTAGATCTGCAATTGGCTTCTATTTAGGCCTGCTCTGATACCATGTTGGAATTTTAAATTTTCTAGTTACACAATTACAATTACTTAATCCAGTAGCAACTGTAGTATGATCACTGAAAGATTGACAACCATAGATACAATAGAAAACAAAAATTATCCCGGGAAACCCTCGTGGGGGAGAAAACCCAGCAACCAAAATCCTCAATATAGATTCCTTCAACCAGTACAATGATGCGCTATAGCTCTCCAAGAATGACCAAGACCAAAACACCAAAAGAACCAGTGTCCAAGACTTGGGCGCTAGACCTTCTTATTCGCTCCAAGATGCACAAGAGAAGTGTGTGAGTGTGTGTCCAAATTAGAGGAACCTATCCTCTATTTATACACAACAGAGTCTCTTGAAGAGACATGACTCTTGACCTAACTAACCCATAAAACAGGGCCAACTAGCCACAATGAGGCTTTTTACAATTATAAGTAAAATACCAATAATATAATAATTTATGTTGAGCCGACTTGTACAATATAATTATAATAATCTTTTAAAGGTTTGACTAAAACAAACATACAAAAATATTTTCCATAGTTACACCTAAAATATTAACATTATTTACCAGCTGTAGTGCACAAGTAAAATCCAGTTGAGAACAATTTAATCAAGCTAAAAAATCATTGTATTCATATTGACAGAAAGATTTGAAAAAGACGATTCCCTTAACAGTCAACAGTACCTGAAGGACAGACCTATAATTGTTGGTCAATTTGTTAATACATATTTACATCTGCCCCTTTAATGCTGTTAATAAATATCTGAAAATAGTTGTCATCAAACTACTCAAATTCTATGTTGTTTCTTGAAATTCACTCTGTTATAAACTTGAAATTACAGTGCTCATGGCGTTGAAACCTGAACTAAAGAAGCAACTCAAGATAGCCTATCTCAACCTAGTTGGTATACCTGTGGTGTGTGGGAACCCAATTTCATTTAGATATGATACCTTTTAAGTTTGATCATAATAGGTTACAGCCCTTAAAATTTCAACACATTCGAATCATCCCTTCACACATAACAGATTAAGAGGAATGATGACCTCTTCATCATTAGATATTTCAATTTTCAGATTTGTGGACCATAAATTATAGGAGAATAAAGTCATAGGGAAGCCCTTCTAGTGGTGATCAAGGATCATTCTAAAGTGAGGGAAGAGAGTGCTGAGGTGATAGTGGTAATTCTTCCAAGTTTCACTTGTCTTGTCATCTAGTGAAGACTTTGCACTTAATGTGAGATATAAAGTGGTAACGGGTTCCTTTCTCCAAGGTTTGGACTTTTACATCTGATGATTTCTTTATTTCAATAGGTTCGGTCATTTTTTTTGGCCAATGATTCTTTGCTAACAAATTGATCTAACATTTTCTGTTGTGTTTTCTTTTCATTCTTTCTCGATTTGCGCGAGCTAACTTTGATGATGATTCCTTAGGCGAGAAAGTTCATCATTTTATGACTTGTTGACTTTATTTTAAGGTCTCAATTCTTTAGTTTCTCCTCTATAAATCTTTTGATTTGTTCAAGCAACCCCTGATTAAGGTTCCTTAGGCAAGAACTTTCTTCATCTTTTTATGATAATTTCTTCTCGAGATCTCGATTCTTTTGTTCAACTTCTGAATGCACTACTTCTTATCCTTTGACTTCTTGATTTTTGCAAGTTACTTCTTATCCTTTGACTTCTTGATTTTTGCAAGTTACTTCTTATCCTTTGACTTCTTGATTTTTGCAAGTAGTTTATGACCATGACCTTTTCAGCGAAAAATTTCCTCCTTTTTTTTCCATAATTCCTCATCTTTTTCTAATATTTCATCAACAACTATATTATTGAGATCTTTATATTTTTTTTTGTTTAGCTAGTTTGACCTCTAATACTTCCTTGTTTTGTCAATGTTTTGATAGTTCATCCTCTCAATTTATCTTTTGCATTTGTGTACTACCTTGATATTTTTTCATAATAATGATTTTCCACGCATTGGACAAAAGCGATTTTTATTTTTAAAGATCATCATATACTCAAACTCCATTTCAAAAAAAACATTTAATCCAAAATTTTTACTCATATATGAAATTCATAGTTCACAATGTTGAGATTTGGGTACCAAGGAAAGTGGTCCCCTTGTGTTTGTGAATCTTTAAACACAAAGGGGGAGAGTATTACCCTCATGCTATTACTTTATGTTCTGATTTCACTGAAGTCATAAAGTGAAATGAGTCACTGAAGTCATAAAGTGACATTTAATTCACTTAAGTGTGAATTAATAAACATAAAGTGGAACTATGGAAACTTAAGTGAGTTTATGAGATCTAATTTCATCCACTCATTTTGGAGAAAGGCTTAGATCTAATCTGAGCCCTTGGTTTCTAGGTTAGCCTTAAGGATTAGGCTAAAGGAGGCAAAGGCGGGAAAAGGGAGACTCATTGTCACTCTTGAGATTGGAGTGAAGGAGAGGAAGAGAGGAAGAGGGTTTGAGGGTATGTGTAAGAGCCTATCATCCCCACTTTTTAGGGATAACTAGGAGATCATGTCTCGAGGCCCACAAGTCCTAGACATGGAGTATCGAGAGTAGGATTGACCTGAGCATTGCCCTGGAGGGCCCACCTTTTCTTCTTCCATCATCCTTGTCTTGTCAGCAGCAATAGCATCCATCACCATCGACTTGGTCCTGTATCAGAAAGGGTTCTTGCTCCATGAGGTAATTGGTCCAGGTATCATGGTATGTGTCACTTTTGATCATTAAAACCTTTAAATATATGCATATGATTCCGTTTATTTCTAACAATTGCTTGGATCTTACATTTGCCCACTTGACCATGTCTGGGGAGATTGAAAGGGTGCCCTAGCAAGCCTTTGTCATAGGTTTTGGTTTGCCACTGGAGGGACTTCTGAAAAGCCATCGCCCGCTCCCATCATAGCACCACTTTTTCATCTTATTTCCCGCTCACTTGTCCCACTCCCCTTGTCCGAGCAATGGGTTGACCTTTTTTTTTTTTCAGGATTGCACCTTATCTCGTGGGAAGAAGGGGCTAAAGGCCCAGAAGGTAAAAGCAAGCTGTAAGAGATAAAAGCCTAAAAATAAAACCTCAAGATGCTTCGCCCAGGGATCCCCGAGAAAGCAATAAAAGGATTCTCAGCAAGAAACAAGAGGGACCCGGAAGAAAATAATAAAACAAGACCTAGTCAGAGGATAGGGGGTCTCATCATGAGCCAACCTATTAGGTCCATGGGTACTTAGCAGCATGACACTACTCTGTTGGTTACTGCGCCCGAGGCGGTGACTCTTGGTTGTATGTGAGAGAAGTCTCATCCGCGAGCAGTCTTTCGACTACGTGAAAATTACTTGTGGAGTAACTACCTGCCAGCGGTCACCACGTCGGGGCAATGTCCCTTGATTAGCTCTTGAACAAAAAAGAAAAGAAAAACAATAAAGAATAAAATAATAAAAGGCAAGAACGGGCTTGAAAAATGCATCCATGATAGGAATTTTCTCGCCTTCTACAAAGGCACTTGCAGGTAACACTTTTCTGCGTTCTTGGCCCTCATTGCAGCCACATGCTTGGACTTCCCATGACCACATCACCCACTCACATGAGACTTTGATGAAGTTTTCTTGGGAACTTTCCTTTTCGGTGGACACTAGCCCATTAGGAAGCCTTGTCCTTTTCCCCTGATTTGTATTGCAGGCTTGTGTGATGTCTTTGAACTATTAGCGAGGAGATGTATTAGGGATTTTATGCATATGTTTAATAATATTAATGATGATATGTGATTGACATTTGCTATGATCCATGTGACGTATGAACCCATGGAGGACGTACTTAGCTTTGATAATGGGGACCATGCTCGATGGGCCGGTACCATTTGGACCGATACATGGGAGATGATTGGTTCGGACCTCCATGGGGTGAAGAGCCCACCAGATGAATGACGAGACCCCATCAGGGGGCAGAGCGGGGCATAGGTTGATGGAGACTTTACCTTTGAAGAAGAAGGGACATTCCACCCGGAGGCACCTTGGCACTTTGCCTTGGCCTAGGGGATTATTATTTTGAGTGGGATGTTGGCTCTAAGATGGCGGGGCGTCCCATAGGGAGGCTTATGATGTCTGACATGAGCATGTTGGCGAGATGAATGAGAGTGGTGGCGCGATGTGGCGACTTGGAAGAGACAAGGAGGGCTGATGTTTTGCTTCAGGAGGCTACATTTGTCCTGATAGGGGCTAGCGTCACCCTAGGAAGGGGTAGAGAAAGCGTCTTACCTGCCTTGATTAGGGTTTTAGTCCTAGCATTTAGTAGCGAAACACTATAATTTTGATATAATGGCCTTGTCCGGCCTTTTATGACCTAAAAGTAGAATTAGGTCATTGATACACGATTATATATTGAGGATTTTGATCCTCATTTTATCATGACGACTCATTCACTCCATAAGGAGGTCTGAAATTTGTGCCCTCTCTTGGGTATTTGGTGGATTAAAGTGATCGCACTTGTTGAAGGAAGTGATTTTGGCATTTATGGTGTTTCTCTTGAAGGAAGGTGTTACAACTAGGGTTTGCATGAGATTTATTTCTTGATGAATTTGTGAAGTATTTTTTCTGCAAAACTTCTTGAATGAATTGTTGTAGTTTAATTTCTTGCATGTTTATGAATTTTGAATCAAAATACAGGTGACAAGCACAAGTAGGTCCTTGTCTCATGTCCCACGATGAAAACTTTCAGCCATTGAAGAAGGAGAGAAGAGCCTAACCGTGATAGCTACACTTCTATTTCTTCTTCCTCTCGCTGGTTAGCCCGCAATTTGAGCCAAGAAGAGTGAGACGTCGCTGGCGTAGGTCTACTACACTAGGGTCTTACTCTTTCTAGGGTTTGTTGAAGACTGGCTGCAGCAACACCTCACCTCATCATACCCTCTTGTTTTGGTAATATTTTTATTCTTGAGCTAGCGTTTTGTCGGAAGGAGGAGAGCGAGGCCTTTGCTTTGCCAACACAGTGAGCCTCTCTCTCTCTCTCTCTCCCTAGGGTTTGTTTTGGGAGCCTTGCCTTTGCAACACCTCAAAACTCTTCCCTCTAGTCCTTGAAATCTTACCTCCCTCAGCTCTGCGTCCCTTCACTTATGACTCCATTAAACCTAAGGCACTAATTTAAAGACCTCTAGCGTTGAAGTGAAGGTGATCAAACAACTCTCTAAATTCATTAAATTTTAAACCCTAACCTACTAACCCTAAGTTGTTGGCGTCACCATTGGTTATTTCATCTTTAATGCAGCAACGTCTTGTTAGAAACAATTGAATGATGGTTTAGGCATTAATTGAATGAAGTGTTGATTGAGTTACGTTGAATGCCACATTGTCCCAATATTTGTTGGTGAAGCATTATAAATTTACTTTTGCTATTGATAAACATTGACCGTCAACATTTATTGCTAATTGCTTATATATATTCATCAAATAGTCTTATGAAGTACTATCCCATTGAAATATAGCTTGCATATATCATTTTGTTGTTGTTTTTGTTCAATTTGGTGTTCTTCATTGGGGATTTACTTTATTATTGGTTGTTCTTGAGACTATCTGTTTGGTGATAAATGAGGGGGGATTATTTACCCTTGTCTTAATATCCTTTAGCCTCCTCAAAAGCCGAGGTCACCGGGGATGTCTCCAGACCTCCACCTCCCACAAAGAAGAACCATCATCCCATTATTGGTGACATTGGGTGGGATAGGTTCCTGACCATCAGTTTGGAGCCTTCCTATCTTATAGCCTTTCCTAGTTATAAACTGTGCGATAACAGAGCCTAACGACCTATTGTATCTGCTCTTAGCTCAGCTATTCGCTAATAAGAAAACATCATTTGTTGTTGTGAGGGTTTTCAATTGGGTTTTTCCAAGGTAAATCTGTGTGTACTTGGATGCAAAGTTTATTATTGTACTTCTGTTATGGTGAATTTGAGCTTAAGTTTTAAAGTCTGAATTTAAGTACAGTGCTAAAATTTAAAAATCAATCAGATCTGAATATCACCATAAAATTAAACAACAATAAGGGCACCTTAAGTTTACATATAGAGGAACATATTGCTTAGTTTACATAGAAAAGAACACGTTGCTTACAAAACTTGATATGTGCAAGCTCCTCAAAGCCCCAGGTCACCGGGGATGTCTCCCCTGGGCCTCACCTCCCTAAAGAGAAAGAACCATCCCATTGTGGTGACATTGGGTGGGATAGGTTCCTGTTACGCCAGTTTGGGCCTTCTATCTTATAGCCTTTTCTCCTAGCTACAAACTGTGCGATAACAGAGCCTAACGACCTATTGTATCTGCTCTTAGCTCAGCTATTCGCTAATAAGAAAAGATCATTTGTTGTTGGGGTTTTTCCAATTGGTTTTTCCCAGGGTAAATCTCTGTGTACTTGTGGATGCAAAGTTTATTATTGTGCTTCTGTTATGGTGAATTTGAGCTTAAGTTTTAAAGTCTGAATTTAAGTACAGTGCTAAATTTTAAAAATCAATCAGATCTGAATATCACCATAAAATTAACACATAAAAGGCACCTTAAGTTTACATATAGAGGAACATATTGCTTAGTTTACATAGAAAAGAACACGTTGCTTACAAAACTTGATATGTGCAAGACACTAAAGTGTTGCTAGCTTGTGGAGGTTGGTTGTAGTCAGTTTTATTTGAACATTGTGAACAATGAGGAATCACCTGAGGCTGCACTACTGCAGGTTTCTTTCTTTATGTTATTTTTTCGGCATTCTCTAGGAGCTGCACTTGCACTCCCACATTGTAATCATACTTGCTGTATTCTTCAGTCCCATTGACCTACTTTTGTGGTCATTTGTTGGACGGTAATAAAATTATCTTATCTTATCTAGTTGTATGTCTAAGATGAATACACAACCTATATGTTCCTTTGAGAATTTGTTTTGCCATGAAAGCTAGTAAATTCAAGAATACAAGAACCGTTGACATGAACAATTGTTCTGGTAAATTCTTTGCAAGATGCAAAGACTACTATTCTTAAGTATACCTAACAAAAAACTGAAGAATTTTCAATGCGAGAACTATATGAACCTTGACAAAGATCTCATGGACGTTGTTCACTTTGTAAACTATTTGATGAAAAGGATGTTACAAGTTACAACTAGTGTTAACAAAAGTCTCTGGTTTCTCTCCATTTTTTGGATCTTTTTGTAGATTTTCAAGCTAATGAGTTTTCTGAGCTTTTCAGGTCCAAGTTTAAGCTTGTTCAGTTTTGCTTTTTTTTTTTATTTCCCAAGTTAATGACCACAGCCAATTTTTTGCCAATGCCAAGTTCAGCTAGTCCAACATAGGCAATTTGACTCGTAGCTAGTTATCCAGATAAGCAAGATATCTGCTGCCAACTATAACCATGTGACTGTAAGAAAATCCCTAGCCTCAGCTTCCTGGCTCAGCCAATTCTTAACATTCCCTGAAGTCCACTCTGTTGGAGCCTGTGATAGCGGCAAACTCTTAGTAAGTCTCAATTGAGAAAAGTTCAAGATATTTTTGTATTGTCCATGTTTAGATTCTGGTTTGAATTTACATCATTGTGAGTTTGTATCATTTCGGAATGGTAGTAATAGCATAAAAGATGAGCGCAAGGGCGTTGATGGCCAACTATCAGCCTATATCTAGTATATAGTGGAGTGATGAAGTTTTGGAAAAACATCTTAGATAAATGGCATTGTTAATGACCAAAGGGAAGGTTCTCTTATATATGAATCCTTTAGGGCAGAGTCTTAGTTTTGGCATCTACTATCAACTTTGATGCATGAACAAGAGACAAGTATGGAGTTATAGAAAAAATAATTACTACCACTTGTTAAGTTATCAGTCTGAAAATGGAGGAGAATTTGGGAAATTGTATTGAATTCTGCCAAGAGCTCATTAGTGAATCTTGTCAACGGAGACCAACAAGGAAGGTCTAAGGTTAAATAGCCCATGGGAATGGTATGACCATGTTGACTCCTTTGGGTTATAATCTTTTTCTTATGGTATACGGAAGTAATTTTATAATTAAAGGAAAGATGCATATGAAAACATACTAAAAATGAAAATGAGAAAATGAAAACCTTAAATTTGTTAGTCTTGTTAATAAAAGCCCAATCTCCATGAAAAGCTATCCCCAACTTGGCAAGTGTAATATCCTATATACATACAACTACATGGAAATAAAACAGATACCCTTTCTAAAAGTGCAACTTACTGTACTTAAAAGGGAAACAACTAGAATAACTCACAACGTGGAGCTCCTCTATTGCAGGGAAAGGTCCGTTGGAGGCAACCTAATCCTGTCCCAGAAAATCTGTAATGGCAAAGTTGTTGATAATCACCAATTATAATATAGCCTAAAACAAGCACCACATCATATTCTGAAATATATAAAACAAATAAAAATTCAAGTACACTGGGTTCAGACTCATGCCCAGTTGCAGGCATCCTGAATAAATATTATATTGATGATTTTGTATAGCCTATCAAAGTCTAGAACTTTTCTTTAATGAACGAAATAACATAATATTTTCAATATTAACTCAATATTTTTCCTTGTCTTTACTCTAATAGAATATGAGATAGAAAGGGGACATGCCTACCCATTCTCTGTTTCATTTGTTGTGAAGTTATTTCCTACTAGATTCCTGCATGTCATGATATTACTTATTACAATTTGTATAGTGTAGTTGATGGAAACAAGCTTGTTGGATCACACCCAACAATAGATATTGACATTTACTAGTAAAGAAGGAAGCCACCAATTATAACTGAGATAGAAATAAAGACAGGTGGTGATATACAAAAAGGGAAAAGAAGGCACAGTGGAAGAGCTATAGCAAATTTTGAAAAGTCAACTGATAACTTTGTATCAGAAATTACTCCTCTTTGCATACACGTTCAAATTGTTGTCACCAAGCCATGTTGGAATAGCTCCTGAAAATTGGTTGTAAGATAGATCTCTGCAGACACAAGACATCAACCAGTATGATATAATTGTTAATAAAATTGAGATTTCAGAAACAATAATGTATCTGATCTAAAATATATACATATGAAAGTGTTATGATGCCTAATGATAGTATACTTTATGTCAGCCATTTGCACTTAATGTTAGTCATGTAGTCATTGGGACTTATGTTAATCATTAGAGCTTTATGTTAGTTGTATGTACTTTATGTTAGTCATTAGGGTTTGATGCTAAGAAATGGTTGGTGGGACATTTATTGCCATTACTCATTTTAAAGTAAGTTACAAAAGAAATTAATAAACAAGTAGCAATTAGAATCTTACTAGGTGACAAAATGCTAAAGATGATGCATGTGTGTAAAGCCACTTATCCCACATGCAAGGATCAAAGGGGTAAGAGGGAGAAGAAATTGTAAATAGGCCCATAAGCCTCAAAAAAGGTTATGTTGTTGTGATGTTTTGTTAAGGGAAGTTTTGAGAGACCGACTCCATACTATAGCATGGAAGTGCAACATCCATACTATAGCATCGACAATCTAGGCCTAAGTTCATGTCCAGACTCCAAAACTTCTCATGAAAATTTTCTTGTCTTATATACTATTCTAGAGTTCCTTTATCAACAAAGTTGTAATTGGAAGATTAACATTGTCTATTACATTTCCTTGCCTAGTTTCTAGAATAGTTGTTAGAATACTCAAAATTGTATCATTTAAAACCTTACATTACATGTTGCATTTAAAACCTTTTCACATCCTATGTTACAGTTGCATGTCATTGCATCTTATTGCATGCTGTTGGTTGAATCTTTTAAGTCCTCATTGGCTCTATTAACCACCTATTTCAACTAGGGGTCAACTCCATGTACCATGAAGATATGCACCTGATGGTGCTACCAAGTTGAAGACTGGTTGGTTCTACAAGGCAGTTTTGGTCTTCAGCACTTATTTTTGTAATTGGAATTTCCGCTCCCCTGCGTGGGATTATAATGTTATGAGTCAGCATGGATCATAGTTAGGTCAGTTGCCTAGTACATCATCATTAGAGGAGTCCCTTTCACTGAGTTTTTTTTTCCTTAGGTTATTAATCTGGCCTAACCAGCCTTATTAATGTCCCTTGAGTTTTTCACTCCCACAATAAATCCTCCAAAGTGGTGAAAGGTGTTCTAATGGTCGAGCCCTATGGCAGCTAGTGTCTAGGAATATTGTAAATTACCATGATAGACATCTCCTAGAGTCTTGCGGAATTCCGTCAAGTCTAAGGTATTTTTTTTAATTTTTTTAAAATTACCTAGTTAATGGTAATTTTAATTAATTTTTGATAAAAAAATGTAAAAACTAGGTCCTTGGGATTTTGATAGGGGTATTTGTGCTCAAAAGAAATGCAATGATACCCCCTACACCCTTGGACCAAGTTTCATCTCAATTGGACAAGTTTTGCTAGGTGTTTGTCCATGAGGAGTCTAAGTCAGTCTAAAACAACAATCTAATTGCTTGATTTGACATAGTCAAAATGTCAAATTTTTGTAATATTAGCAAAACGGTTAGAGAAAAGATGGGAGATGATGCCTAAACCCATAACTAAGCTATCCTAACCTTTATCCACCCATTCCACTTAGCCATCACCTCAAAAAGTTGTCCCCCCTAGGGAAGTTGTACCCCCCTTCTAGAGAAACTTTAGAAAATGAAAAATTAAGTTGGTGGGGCCCTCCTCTCCCTAAGTGCGCCCTCCTTGAGCCTCCACCTCACTCTTTGACTTGTCAAAGTGCTTGCCAACTCATTCTCCACTAAGTACCAAAACCCTAACCCTATGAAGTGTGCCCCCCTCCTTGAGATTCTCAATGATGCTTAAGGATTGACACTTGGAGAGGATCCAAGAGGGGTAGCTCTTGCTTCCCAAGTATAAATAAAGCCCCGCCCCTCCCCTCCTCATTTCTCGTCTATTCTTTGCCTACTGTTACTATGCTCAAATTTCTCCAATCTCTCCCATCTCTCCCATCTTTCTCTCTTCTTCATTCTTGCTCGACATTTTTGGAGAGAAGCTTGTTGCAAGTATTTGCAACAACCTTCTACTTTCATTAATAGAAGAAAGCTTTGGAGGCTTATGGTGTGTGGAGAGTATTCTTGGTACATCATCCATTGGAGGTGACTTGTTGTGGTATTTTTTGTGTATGCATTGTTTACTAGTTTAGAGTAGAGATCCCAAGCAAAGTCTTTTGCTTGGGTAGATTTGCAATAGTTTTATTGTAGATCTAGATGAGTAGGTTTTAAATTAGCAAAGTATTTTGTTATTTCTAACATTTCTACTCACTCCTTTGCTCCATCTTGTAGCTTGCTCACATTATTTGCAGGTCATTTCTAGTGTTGGAAGAGCTAGTTTCAGATCTTGAAATTAGTTTATTTCAACCATTTTCACTTTCATAATTTTCTGCAATTTATTTCTGTCACTTTTCTTTCATTTTTGGGCATTCTAACACTTAGAATAGGTCGTTTTTATTCATATTTCTTTGTTGTGATTTTCTGCAGAAAATTTTTGTGTTACTAACAGAAATTTTCTCAAGTTTGTGTCACTTGTGCAGCATTTCCAGCATGCTTTTGTTTGTTGGTTTTTTGCAAGTTGGTGACCAAAGAGGTGGTCTACAACCCATTTGGGGTCTCTACAAGCAAAGATCAACCTTCAAAGTTGGCGCAACGAATAACCACTTCTTCCTCTCATTATTTCTCATTGTAAGCAAGCCCAAGGGAGTCCCAAGGGCTTACATTCCACGTAGTAGTGTAAATTTCTGTGTTTTTTGTTTTTAGTTTTGCCTACATCTAGGAAAGAGTTTGGCAAAGCCGACCATCCTATATCGTAAGGCTAGGATCTTAGATTTAATTTTCAGCATTTGTTATTTCATTGTTTGCCCCACTTGTCATTAGGACAAGGTTGTGTGGCTAGGATTTATTTCCAAGTTTTAATTTCAAGTTATTTATTCCATCACCCACTTGTGCACAAAACCGGAAGGCCTTGTCCTCCACCTTCTGCACTTCTTGTGGTTGCATAGTTTAGTTTGTTTTCTCAAGTTATCTTTCTATTTCATTTAATTGTTTGCCTACAACTAGGAAAGTGTTTGGCCAAGCTAACCATCCTATATCGTAAGGCTAGGAAAATATTATCGGTTATTTCTTTGTTTGCCTACAACCAGGTTTCCACAAGCTAACCATCCCATATCGTGGCTAGGAAAATACACGGGTTATTTCTATCTTGTTCATGCTTAATCGTTTAAATCTCTAGATCTAGGAAGTAATCAAATAATGGGCTTCCATGGAGGCGCATTATTTTATTTGTTTACTTCTTTCATTTCATTTCATTTCCCAAATCATTGGGTGCTTTCTCATCCCAAGTATGTTGTTCTTCTGCCATTTACTTTTCCAAGTACTTTAATTCTTGCAATTTACTTTTCCAAAAAAATTTATTTCTTGCAATTTCCATTTCAAGTACTTCTAATTTCCCTTGCCATTTACCTTTATCAAGTATTTTCATTTCTTTTACAAGCACTTTATTTACAAGCACTCTACATTGCAATCACCTAACTAACTTAACTCAATCAACTTGAGCTCAATTTATCTTTAGTTCCTTAGGGCCTAAAATCAATCTAGTCTAATTAGAAACACCTTTTACTGTCCTAACTTTGCTAATAAAAAGAGGGACTTAAAGGAAAGGCAGAGGGTTCTAGATCAGGATTGGTCTCACGGCACTAGGTGTCACCCAGGTTGAGTACTTTGTTCCCCTGGGACTGACTCATGGGAGCTTAGGGTGTGGCCTTGTTTGCCCTAATTTATTGAGCAAAATTCTTTGACCCAAAGCAATTCTTTTGGTATAAGCGGGAGAGTTCTAGAGAAGTCACTTAGTTTAGGATTCACACTATCATCTAAATAACTTAATTAGTCCTAATTAATCCACTACAACCTTGGGCAATTTTCATTTATCTATCTTTCATGGTTTATGCTTAATAATCTTGCAAGCACTTTACAATTTCATTTACTTTACATGCAATTTTATTTTAGCACTTTGTGGATATTAACTGAGACAAAGAGCCAAGACCTGCCTTTGAGGCTCTCTTTGAGCATTGTCATTTAATCTTTTGAGCTGTGTTTGCCTTTATTGGTTTAACTCTGAAGTTAAGATCCCTTGGAGGCAACTTCATTGTTTGAGTTTGTTGTTGTGTATTTGTGGATGCCATTGAAACAACCCTTAGAGCTATGATCTCAGGAGGCACTCCCATTGTTTGGGTTTGCTGTATTTGGATGTGTTGTGGTAGTCTTTCCTTTGAGCACCTTTCTTTCCTTGCACAATCAAGTATTTCAAGTTAGTTTCAAGTTAGTACTTGTTTCTTTTGCTTTGTCCATTATTTGTATCTTTGTATCTAGTTGTATCTTTAAATATTCTTAAATTTGTAGATAGTTGTTCATTCCCATTTATTTGTATCTAGTTCTAATTATAAATATTGCAGGCAATTCATTCTTTGTACTTAGTTGTAATCTTTTGTAGATTCTAAATCCTTTAACTTTAGTTGACCCATTTCCCAACCTTAGTAATCGTTATCGCACAGCTTGTAGCTAGGAAGAAAGGCTATAAAGTAGAGAGGGCTAAATCAAGGTGAATAAGAACCTATCCCACCAAATGTCACCGTGATGGGAAGGTTCTTTCTTTTTAGGGGAGGTGAGGCCTGTGGGAGACATCCCTGACCTCGGGGTTTCAAGAGGCTAAAGGATACCCCAGATAAATGACAAGTTTCCTTCATGTGATCACCACCAAATAAATAGCTCTGGCTTATAGCCAACAAAGATAACCAAGCAGAATCCTTGCCCGAGAACAAAGCAATACAAACCGAGTATATGTGCAATCCTGGTTAGTACTTCAAGTTTATTAAAGACTATCTGATATTCATTACAAGCAATTTGAAAGTAAATGTTGACGGGTCAATGTTTCATAAAATAGCACTGAAATAATGTTACTTCACTAATAAATACTAGAACGACATGGCATTCAATGTAATAAATCAATACTTGACTTAATTAATGCCTTTAACTACCATTCAATTGTTTATAAAGTAAAACGTTGTTGCAAATAAGATGGGTTAAATCTAAGGATGACGTCAGCAACTTAGGGTTTAGTAGGGTTAGCTAGAGCTAGGATTAGTGTAGATAGGGTTTAAAATTCAAAGAGTTTGAGAGTTGTTTGACCAATTCCACTTCAACGTTGGAGGACTCTAGATCAAAGTGTCTTTAGGGTTTAATGGAGACAAGAGTGAAGGACGACAGTTGAAGGAGGACGGCTTAAGGATCGAGGGAAGAGCTCTAAAGTGCCGCTATGGCAGGGCTTCAGAATAAAAACTCTAGGGGGGAGAGGCTCACTCCAATGTTGTTAAAGGAAGGCCTCATGCTCTCTCCTCCTTCCTTAGATGGCAAAAACAAATTTTAGCATGAAAGATAAATTCAAGACAAGAGAGTCGAATGAGGGAGAGTGTTGCTACAAAGAAGGTTCTATCATCAAACCCTAGGAAGAAAATGGCCCTAAGGGTAGATAACCTAGGCTTGGGACGCCACCTCCTTTTTTGAGCTCAAACAGTACTGGCTAGCAAAGGAGAGAAGGAGAAGAGTGTAGCTGCTGTACTAGGCCTCTTTTCCTCTTCAATGGCTTAAGGTTTCTCTATCAGGGACATGATACAAGGGACCTACTTGTGTGCTTGTCACCTGCTGCCTTTTAGTTCAACAATAATCACAAATACATGCAAGAAATTAAACTACAAACTATTCATTCAAGAAGTTTCATAAAATCACTTTACAATTCACCAAGAAATAAATGTACAACCTCTAGTTGTAATACCTTCCTTCCAAATGTAGAAGCCAAAATATACCAAAATAGCCTTTCCTTCAACAAGCGCGCATCACCCAATTATCCAATAACCTAAGAGAGGTAAAAGGATCAGACCTCACTAATGAGGAGGAGTTATCATGATAAAATGAGAGCGAAAATCTCTCATTTTATATAAAACCTTGACCTAATTTTTTACATTTTAGGGTCAAGTAAAAGGCCGAAGGCCAAATTATCAAAATCATATTGTTTTACATTAAAATTGTCAAATTAAAACTCCTAATTGAGCTATAAAGAGATAAGAAGCTCCTCTAAGGGAGGCTATCTTCTAGGGAAAATGTAGCATCCCGAAGAAAAACGTTAGCCCTCCTAGTGATTCTCCAACCTGCCACATCGCGTACACACGCCTACCGCTTCCCAAAACGCCCATACCGTTGGATGACATCATGGCTATGAAGGGTGACGTCCTAGGCCTTCCAACGCCAACGTTCCACTAAAAAGGGCAAATCCCCTTGTGGTCAAGCCAAGCACGGGGTACTGCGGAACGCTCTTCCTCCTCCTGCAAAGCCCTCCCCATCTATCCGTCTTGTCTCGCTCTCGATGGGGTCTCTAACATCCATCCGTGGGCTCTTCAAACCATGGAGGTCCGAATCGGACATCTTCCCATGTGTACAGTCCAAAATGGTACCTCGGCCCATCATGTATGGTCCTCGGCGACATCAGCAATACGCCTCCATGGGCTCATCACTACTGTGATCATAGCAATGTCAATCACGCTTCATCATTAATATTATTAAACACATGACAAAATCCCAGCTACATCAATCAATAGCTCCAAAGACGCTCATACAAGCCCCATTACAAGTCCGGGAAAAGACATGGCTTCCTATTGGGCTAGTGTCAACATGAAAAGGAAAGTTCCAAGAAAGACCTCATCCAAGCCATTTAAGTGGATGATGTGGTCAGGGATGTCCAAGCATGTGGGTGAGGCCAAGGGATGTAACGCATTAATTATGGTGTTCTTTGTAAAGGCGAAATAGTCCTCACATGGATGCATTTTTCCAAGCCCATCTTTGCCTTTATTCTTTTTATTCTTTTATTTGCTTTTGTTCAAAAGCTAATCGTGGACATCGCCTTGGCATGGTGACCGTGAGCCGGCTGGCATTTGTCAATGTTAATACTTTCACAGAGATGAGAAGGTTGGTCGTGATGAGACCTCTTTCCTACACAACTGCTGAGTCAATGCTCAAGGTGGTAAATCCTCACCGATGGCAATGTCATACCGCTAGGTACCATGGACCTAATAGGTTGGCTCTGATGAGACTCTCTATCCTCTAATCCATAGGTCTTGTTTTATTATTTTCTAGGTCCCCTTTGTTTCTTGGTCGAGAAGCCTTTATTGCTTTCTCGGGGATCCTCAGCTAAGCATCTCAGGTTTATTCTTAGCTTTTATCTTTACTTCAAATTTTGCTTTTTACCTTCAGGGCCTTTTAGCCCCTTCTTCCTAATGAGGTAAGGTGTGATCTCCTAAAATAGGTCAACCTAATGCATGGACAAGGGGAATGGGATAGGGTCACTGAAACAAGATGTAAGAGTGGTGCTATGATGGGAGGACGATGGCTTTTCAAAATCCCCTGGCAAAACTAAAATCCCATGCATTACTGTAAGCGCTTACTAGGGCACCTCATTAATCCCCCAAACATGGTCAAGTCGGCAAATGTAAAATCCAAGCAATTGTTAGAGATAAAAGGAACTGATGCATATATTTAAAGGTTTTAATGATCAAAGGTGACACATACCATGATACTTGGACCAATTACCCCATGGAACAAGAACCTCTTCTTATACAGACCAAGCCGATGGTGATGGATGTTGGGCCACACAAGACAAAGACAATGGAAGAAGAAAAGGTGGGCCCTCCAGGGACATGCTCAGGTCAATCCTGCTCTCGGTACTCCATGTCTAGGACCTGTGGGCCTCGAGACATGATCTCCTAGTTATCCCTAAAAAGTGGGGATAACAGGCACTAGTCTTAGTTGTCTTAGGAAAAGGGATGTCTTTGCATTTGAAATATTGCTCTTTGCATGGTTTGCCTTTCATATAGGCTAGACTCCCCCAAACCTTTAATTAATTAAAATCAACTCCTAGAACACCTTCATCACTCACATAGTAACTAAGGTCTACCCCCCTTGGCTTCCCTAGGAGTAAGCCTAGACGGAAGAAGTTCAAGTCGAGGTGACAGTGGGCTTGAACTTAGGCATCGTGCCTCCAAGGACACACTAAGTGGATTGGATTTAGTCCACATTAGCAAGTGTGTATAAGGACGACAACATGCTCTTTGTTGATATGGGATTTTACCCACTCAAGAGTCAAAAGGAGACAGAGCCCTGCACTAAGAATTGCAAAATACCGAATGCTAAATATTTTCCATTTAGAGAGATACAATATTTATAGTAGTACATACTACAAACACAATCCTATGATCCATGAGGGAGGCATGACACATTCCCTGTAGGAGAACAATACAAACAAATAGTTGAGATGAATCTCAACAAATTACAATAATAGGAAACCCTCAAAAATAAGATTATGACAAACGATAGATAGGTGGCAAAACAAACCAACGGAATTTGTCCAATTCTAGCTCTAAGGTTCAAAAAATGTTATTTCAACACTAAAGCATACGAATGAAGACAAATGAGACTATAGTAATGTTCTATATCATTCCTCCCAACAATAGAAACATTGGCCTCCAATGCTTTTAGAAGAGAGAGAAAATTCTATTGCATCTAGTGCTGAGATATCTATTGGAAATGATGTGAAAGCTAGCCTTGCTTGATAACAAGGTAGGAAGTAGTAGATCCTTAATGAGTTTCACCAATCTTCTTGTCAAAAAATCAATCAACAAAGAGTGAAAGTTGGAAATATAGACCAACATTAGTCAGATGGATGGTCAAGATCTTTGTCTCCAATGTCAACCCATGGTCAATATTAGCAACATCGTGGATGCCCAATTGAGTCAAAAGATCATAGTGGAAAGCATCCTCAAACACTTGGATGCTCGCCAATCTTCTTGTCAAAAAGCAATCAACAAAGAGTGAAAGTTGGAAATATAGACCCACATTAGTCAAATGGATGGTCAAGATCTTTGTCTCCAATGTCAACCCATGGTCAATATTGGCAACATCGTGGATGCCCAATTGAGTCAAAAGATCATAGTGGAAAGCATCCTCAAACACTTAGATGTAGCATCAGTCCATGAGTTGTTTTTGTTCCTCCCAAATCTTCCTAAGGATGCAACTAACCTTGGGCTAAAGAGACTACAAGTACTAGACAAAAACCAGTGCCTTAGCTGGCTCTTTTTGAAGGTGTGCAGTGGCTGGGAAAGGCAAGGGCAAGGGAAAGCCAAGGGTTGAAAACCAAGGTAGACCTTAAAGGGAAATGGTCTGTAGAGGAGTAAACTGTTTGATTAGGAGCATGCTCAATGTAGTTCAAACTCAAATCCTACGAGGATGGTATTGCACTAGGAAAGCTACCTGGCTTGATTTTCTATTTGATTTCATCATTTTGTTATATTGGATGTGTGACACCATGGGGCATTAGGAAGAGGTATACTATAAGGATGGTCAAATGTATGATTGACTTCTTTGTTCGTAGGTTCCTTAGATACACTTGAATAGGATTATAAACACTAATTCAAATCTACATGTTGTGTAGAAATTGCGTCATTTGCTTGCTCTATACTTTGTTGTGGGTGTATGAAGCATAGCGCTAATGTTGTTGCTTGATTCACTGCCTTTTGTGCTTGCTTGCAAGTGAGTACTGTTATCGCACGGTTTGTAGGATAGTTCCAAGGGCTTGAGTCAGGGCTTGAAACCGGCGTAACAGGAGCTTCCCCACCCACTGTCACCTCGATGGGGGGCTCTTTCTATTNACAAGACAAAGACAATGGAAGAAGAAAAGGTGGGCCCTCCAGGGACATGCTCAGGTCAATCCTGCTCTCGGTACTCCATGTCTAGGACCTGTGGGCCTCGAGACATGATCTCCTAGTTATCCCTAAAAAGTGGGGATAACAGGCACTAGTCTTAGTTGTCTTAGGAAAAGGGATGTCTTTGCATTTGAAATATTGCTCTTTGCATGGTTTGCCTTTCATATAGGCTAGACTCCCCCAAACCTTTAATTAATTAAAATCAACTCCTAGAACACCTTCATCACTCACATAGTAACTAAGGTCTACCCCCCTTGGCTTCCCTAGGAGTAAGCCTAGACGGAAGAAGTTCAAGTCGAGGTGACAGTGGGCTTGAACTTAGGCATCGTGCCTCCAAGGACACACTAAGTGGATTGGATTTAGTCCACATTAGCAAGTGTGTATAAGGACGACAACATGCTCTTTGTTGATATGGGATTTTACCCACTCAAGAGTCAAAAGGAGACAGAGCCCTGCACTAAGAATTGCAAAATACCGAATGCTAAATATTTTCCATTTAGAGAGATACAATATTTATAGTAGTACATACTACAAACACAATCCTATGATCCATGAGGGAGGCATGACACATTCCCTGTAGGAGAACAATACAAACAAATAGTTGAGATGAATCTCAACAAATTACAATAATAGGAAACCCTCAAAAATAAGATTATGACAAACGATAGATAGGTGGCAAAACAAACCAACGGAATTTGTCCAATTCTAGCTCTAAGGTTCAAAAAATGTTATTTCAACACTAAAGCATACGAATGAAGACAAATGAGACTATAGTAATGTTCTATATCATTCCTCCCAACAATAGAAACATTGGCCTCCAATGCTTTTAGAAGAGAGAGAAAATTCTATTGCATCTAGTGCTGAGATATCTATTGGAAATGATGTGAAAGCTAGCCTTGCTTGATAACAAGGTAGGAAGTAGTAGATCCTTAATGAGTTTCACCAATCTTCTTGTCAAAAAATCAATCAACAAAGAGTGAAAGTTGGAAATATAGACCAACATTAGTTAGATGGATGGTCAAGATCTTTGTCTCCAATGTCAACCCATGGTCAATATTAGCAACATCGTGGATGCCCAATTGAGTCAAAAGATCATAGTGGAAAGCATCCTCAAACACTTGGATGTTCGCCAATCTTCTTGTCAAAAAATCAATCAACAAAGAGTGAAAGTTGGAAATATAAACCCACATTAGTCAAATGGATGGTCAAGATCTTTGTCTCCAATGTCAACCCATGGTCAATATTGGCAACATTGTGGATGCCCAATTGAGTCAAAAGATCATAGTGGAAAGCATCCTCAAACACTTAGATGTAGCATTAGTCCATGAGTTGTTTTTGTTCCTCCCAAATCTTCCTAAGGATGCAACTAACCTTGGGCTAAAGAGACTACAAGTACTAGACAAAAATCAGTGCCTTAGCTGGCTCTTTTTGAAGGTGTGCAGTGGCTGGGAAAGGCAAGGGCAAGGGAAAGCCAAGGGTTGAAAACCAAGGCAGACCTTAAAGGGAAATGGTCTGTAGAGGAGTAAACTGTTTGATTAGGAGCATGCTCAATGTAGTTCAAACTCAAATCCTACGAGGATGGTATTGCACTAGGAAAGCTACCTGGCGTGATTTTCTATTTGATTTCATCATTTTGTTATATTGGATGTGTGACACCATGGGGCATTGGGAAGAGGTATACTATAAGGATGGTCAAATGTATGATTGACTTCTTTGTTCGTAGGTTCCTTAGATACACTTGAATAGGATTATAAACACTAATTCAAATCTACATGTTGTGTAGAAATTGCATCATTTGCTTGCTCTATACTCTGTTGTGGGTGTATGAAGCATAGCGCTAATGTTGTTGCTTGATTCACTGCCTTTTGTGCTTGCTTGCAAGTGAGTACCAAATTGATTGTCTTTGAAGTGATTCTAATTAGGCACCTTCTATAATCTATTTGTACGGTGTAAGCATTGTTATATGCATCATAGTGACCTTTCCTCTATCATATTGATATGGTTTGCCAAACAAAAAACCACCACAATCCATATGGGTCACATCACAAGTGACCTTATCCACAAGCTTAGGACCAAAATTAAAAGACATAGTGCATGTGTGCTTGATTTGTGTGGATGAAACATTATTCTTCCATCCAAATGCATACAGGCAAGGATGTGGGCCACTAGTTAGTGCAACTTGTTGATAATGGATCTCGCAATTAGATTTTTATATGAACCATTGTCAATGATACAATCCATTGAAAAATCATGTGTGAGGTGAACACGTGTGACACGCAAGTTGTCACAAACCCCTTGTGTAGTGTGATGGTTTAACAAGGTGACCTTGTTGAGTTTCCCTCTCAACTCTTCATAAGTCCTATCCTCACTACAAATCTTGACGTTAGCATTGTTACGTTAGCAAAATGACCCAACTTATTGCAACTAAAGCATTTAATCTTAGATGTATCAATACTCTTGCCTTTGAAAATACCTTTGGTGTTTGACTTCCTCTGAGAGTCTTTCTTCTTTCCCTTGAATCTTGATGCTAATGTCGAATGCTCTTCTTTGGTTGGCTCGCTCCTGGTAGTTGTGCGACTCTCCTCTTGGAGGCAATCATGCCATAACCACTCAAACGTGGGTTGAAACTCTCTCCCACTCACACTAGATAAGAAAGTCTCCCATGATGAAGGAAGACCATCAAATATGGCTTGCACTAAGTCATCATCGTCCACTGTGACACCTGTGACCAAAAGTCGATCTTTGATCTGGGCCATCTTGGAACAGAAAGATGCTACCGATTCACCTTTCTCCATCTTCAAATACTTAAGCTTGTGCTTAAGTGTCCTCTTCTGACTTGGAGCCTGTTTCTCATACAAATTCACCAAGGTATCCATACAGTCATTGGCAGAGATTAACGAATTCATTGTTGGCACTATACTATCTTTCACTGAGTCAAAGATGATTCGTTTGGCCTTAACTTGACTCTTCCTGAAGGCTGATCTACCTGCACTAGAGGTGGTTTCCTCCATCATTGTGGTCACATACTGCTCAAGATCATGCTCCTGCGCGATATTCATAATCCTGAGCTTCCACACAATGAAGTTGGAAGCTCCTTCAAGCCTATCCTTGGCCCTGACTGAAATGGAGGATGCCATGGACCTCACACTGGAAACTTTAACAAGCTCGTTTGGATCTCTGTGTGTACCTGTTGTTGCACTTCAACAAGCTTATCACACCCTAAGCTCTGATACCATGTTAAATTTTGAGTTTGATTTAATACTGAAAGTACTTCTTTGAATTCTGACTGTACTTTGAACTTAGTTTAACATCATTCATAAACCAAAACAGTGATAATCATAAGAATTTACCAGCATGCAAGATCACAACACATGTGCCCTGGGGAAACCCTATACAGGGAGAAAAACCCCAGCAAACAATCTCCTTTTATTGCATTAATAAAGTATGATCACTTATAAAATATCCACCATGAATACTCTGCTCTTAAAGAGCTTGCCAATGACTCTAACTTGACTCTAGACTACTGAGAAACCTTGTCGTTATAAACTCTGTTATAGGCCAGCCTTGAAGGTGTACCTCGCTACTTTCTTGGACTGATACGCTGCCCTTTCTTTGACTGTTATAGCTGCCTATTATTGGACTGATATGGCTGCCTTTATTGACTGTTAGAGGAGCCTGTTATTGGACTATTATAGCAGCCTCCTGTGTACTGATATTCGCTGCCTATATGGACTGTTATAGCAGCCTCTTTTCTGGACTGATATACAGGCTCTTTCCTGGACTGATGTACAGGCCCTTTGCTGGACTGAAATGCTGGCACCCTTAGACTGAAACGTAGTCACTCACTCCTTACCCACACGCTGCAATACGATGTGTAGATAATGAGGGTCGACTGTTCTATTTAAAGGAGGAAGAGAGGGCTCGAAATAGAAGCTAGAATGCCTGCTTGTCATAACTCAGCTTTACACTTGAGTTCGAATTTAGAACTTGACTTCACACTTCAGTTACAACTCGCCCTTAACATGGCACTGCATGTTATGCCAACTCAACAAGTGACTCGACCTTGATTATGTATGTGAACTCCTCAGCATGCACATGACATGCATGCATGCAACTCGACATCATGCATGCAACATGCAACTCAACATGCAACATGCATGCACGCGACATACAACAAACTTGACAACTTTGACTCTGACCTAGACATGCAATTTTGACTTTTACAACTCGATTCTTTACATGGCAATTCGAATTTCTTCATGGTGGATGGTGTTACACGTGCTAACGCACTAGATCAATACATTTACATCATTTGCAATATCACGAAGATTGTTTGTTTCTAGCTCATAGGAATTTTGTGTTCAACCTAACTTTTGCTAGATGCCTTGACTTTTGCTCATGGCTCACAAGGCTAGATTAGGCTCACAGAGGTTGTACGTTCCCCCTAACTTTTGCACTAGTCTGTCTATGCTCACAAAGGTTGTACTTTCCCTCTGACTTTTGCACTAGACTGTCTATGCTCACAGAGGTTGTACATTCCCCCTAACTTTTGCACTAGACTTACATCTTGACTTTTGTCTTAGACTTACAAGGCTTCTACCTTTGCCTTGGCTTGACTCACAAGATCATATAGCATCTCGTTCATCTGGACTTTTGGTTTGACTCAGAGGTTGTACGTTCCCCCTGGCTTTTGTCAATACCTCACAAGACTAGTTGATTCTCCAAATCTCCTTGGCTAGTCTCAGGGTGGCCCATATGGCCTCTCATTGGAGAATGATTGTCGATGCTGCCAAATTTAACAAGGAGAAGTTGGATGAGGCGACTCGTAATGAGTTGAGAAAAAAAAGCTTTGCTTCAGTTGCAAAGAACCTTGGGAGTCGGGACATAGGTGCATGGGGAAGGGAAAGATACACTATATAGAAGTGCAATTAGATAGTGACAGGGAAGAAGAGGAAGTTACACAAAAACAGGGCAAGAAGTAGGGAGGCTCGAGTGATGAGCAGCCTCATGAGGAGGCTAAGGGTGTGACTATCACCACTCTATCAAGAACCCCTAG